>KZ505637.1:1868945-1889579 GCA_002844005.1 Limosa lapponica baueri
CTGCGGGGGCTGGGTTCCGCCGCGGCCGGAGCCTCCGGTTAGACGCCTGGGTTAGGAGAGTTTAGACGGACAAGGCTCCGAAATGAATTTGTAGAGCATCCTTTTAGCGCTCTCGTGAGTTTTGCTGCGCTGAATGCGCTGAGGAAAACAGAAGCACGTTCACACCTTGTCCCAGAGAGCCCGCGGCGTAGGGGTCGGGTCTGGGTTTTCTAAATGGCCCGAAGCTAAAGCCGCGCTCAGGGATGGCAGGAGAGAGACCCTTGGGTGGGCCAGGTGTGGGAATGGCTGGTGGGCTTCCTGAGAGGCACTGCCTTCTGCTAAAGCATCCGACTTCAAATCAGTAATAACACGGGGCTGCTGAATCACACGCAGAGGGTGAGACCGGAGACAATTTCTGCCGCTGTACTTTCTGCCTTGGGTATGAGTGAGATGTCCAGCTTCTGCGCCACATTGCTGGAATTGCTGCGTGCTCGTTATGGCAATACTGGGAATGTAGTGCTTGAAAACAATGAGCTGGGTAGTAAGAAAATAAACATTCCTAACATAGCAAAAATATTTTTGTACTTTGTTTTACAGTGTTTAATTTACAACACTGCGTTTTTGTATGATTGTCAACATGAATTGTAATTAGTACAATTTCCGTTAATTAATGAAAATGTAAGTTGATTGTTTGCTCGCTGTGTGTTTTGATCCCATCATTTAGTCTAACGGTTGTTGATGTTGCACAGTGGCAGTTGTTCACTGCTGCCTCAGTTTTTCAGTCCATTACACTCCGTTGTATTGCTGTGCCTTTAGATCTGTCTTAAAAATGCTCTGAAATCCATTCAATGACTCATATTAATTTCAATAAATTTTTCATAGGTGTCGTGGAAACAGGCCAATCTACTTTTGTTGTAGGCAACAGCCTCTCACAAATGCCTTACTGCCTCCCCATCTGACATATAAAGTTCAGCCCCCAGTGGCCTTCATTTTTCCCTGTATATTAAAAATAAATTTCCAAAAGATAGATCCCTATTTTGTGTGAGGCTGGTTGCCAGCAAAGTTCAATGTCTCCAGCATCCACGGGCTGAATGCGCAGCCATGAAATGAAGACAGGGAAAACAGGCCACAGTTCTGAAAGGCAAAGTTGGAAACAAGGTTACTTTTTTCCTGATGAATCTGAGCATTGAGACCTTCAAAGGGTTCATCACTACCTTTTTTAGAGAGATAAACTTGGGAACGTCCAGATATGTGATGCATTTTTATCTACTATCTAAATACTAAGTCTTTTTAAATGTCATTTTCTAACTTCTCTGCAACCGTACAGACTAGTAATGCTGAAGCTGAGATGGTGATTTAATTGCCTGATTCCAGAAACCAAGAAGAAAAAAGCCGAGTATGCAATCAGGAACACTAAAAATGACACTTTCCAGCCCTTCAACCTTTTAACCTTTTTTGCTTCTTTTAGTTCTACTGTATTTTGGTGCAGTTTCTTTTTTTTTTTTTTTTGGTGTATTTTTTTTGTTGTTGGTTTTTTTTTGGGGGGGGGGCTGGTTTGGGGGGGTTTTTTCTCCTTTTTTTCCCCTGTAGGTTCTCTGCAGGCAATATATTTCAGAGGAGAGTAGAACCTGAAGTCCAACTTTTATTTTTGCAGCTACTCAAACCTTTCAAATGTGTCTCATTTTTGCTTCTGTCATCTTTTGAACGAATAGTATTTAATTTTGGTGAGTTTTTTGTTGCTACTAGAAATGCTAAATTATATTGATGGACTTTGGTTTATATTTAAGCATATAGCCTGTCATTTACAATGATTTGTACTGTTTCTGCAGAATGTCTTTTTCAATGTCCTTGGGCTTGTCAGGCTGAGTGGCATGCTTGTGCTCAGCCATTGTTCTCCTCCTACAACTGGATAAATTTATGAGTTAGACAGTTTTAGCACAACAAAACTGTCCAGCAGACTTCAGCCTTCATGCCAAACAGGTCTAGGCAAGCAAGTGGGTTTACAGATGCAAGTAACCCTAAACAACACACAAAAAATCTGTCAGTCAATCATGTAAAATTATTTGAATGCCTAAGGGTTCAGACAAGTAATATCTGGTGGATTTAAATGAATAAATTGGAGAGATTAATGCCCACAGCAGTATGCCAGGCTTCTTTACAGAGCTTAAAGTCTTCATAGTAGAACAGACATGTTTGTGTCTCTCCTACCCCAATTCATAGTCTATTATCTCAGTACAAACTAAACTAAACATTTCTTGCAGCAATTTCTGGCCAGGGGGCAGAGTTTAAACCTGGAAAGTGATACTGTATTAAACCATTTTAACTACTTCTACCAAGGCACATCTCTGAGAGAAATAGTGTTTGCAGGGTTGAGATCCGAGAAACAAATTCTGAGCTTGCCTGTGTATTCTGTAATCCTGTGGGATCAGGAGGGAGATCCAGAAAGGTTCACTTTCCATCGGTTCCACGAGAATAGAGGTGAAATAGAGATATTGGTGGTTATCTGAGTGTAAGATTTGTCTGAGTACTAAAAAACAAAATTTAGCCTTTGTTCCAGGACACATGAGACTGTGGAAATGGCTTGTGTGCAAGATACTTAAAATTGCATTTCGTATGTAAACTGCTTCCAAAAAATATGACCTCGGAATTTAGGCTAAAGGAATGTCATGCAGGCCTGGAGAGCCAGAGGGTCTGTGGAGAGCTGACAGCAGGAGGGGTAGGACCTTGTGCAAGGCAGGTAAAAGTAGAAACTAGTCATCTGTGACAAACAGCATGTATACTGCAAAACTACAGCATATCCCCAATGTGTCATCTGAAAGACCATAACTCAGTTTTTCTCTTTGCTTCAGAATGAAATAAGCAGTATTGCTTTTTCTAATGATGAAAGAATGCATCCATATGTGAGAAAATAAGTGAACAGAATTGCATCTGTATTTTTTTAAAAGGTACAAATAAATTTTTGACATAAAAGTCTACTTCCCACCACCCTTGCTGAGTCATATTTTCTTCTGGAAGTATTCAGTATTAGCAAGTGTCGCTTAGCAAAAAGAAATTTGGTACAATCTGGTCCAGAGAATTAATACCATTTACTAATATTTTCAAGAAAAGCAGTACGCATCTACACACTGCAAAACTGATAAGTCTATATTAATAGATATGGACTTCTTGGTGATAATAAGGTCATTTAACAAATTGCTCCCACTCCTTTGTCACCCACAGAAAGAGCATTCAGGAATTCTGCTCTTATTCCAGAAAGCATTGGCAGGTAGCAAAGGGAGGGGAGCAATCCTTCTCTCTAGTCTTTTGGACTCTTCCTTTCCTGCATAATAAAGAGCCCCCCAAATACCTTCTAGAAAGTGTTAGTTCTATGAGGCTGAAAGAATGACCAAAAGGATTGAGGGTGGAAAGCAAGTTTTTCATCAAGGGACTCTGATCTGACAGAACAATTGAACAGAAGCAGGAAGTTTCAATACTTCAAAATATCATTAAGAGTCCAGTATGTGGAGGATGCTGTTCTACAAGATTGTTTTATCTTTCTTTAAGACAGACAAAATGAAGCACCACAAAAAGTCGAATAATATTTCATCATAATTTTTCTGTTCACTGTCTTTCTTCACTGGTATCCTCTGATGTTTATTCATTTCCTGTTTACATTAAAAATAATGTCCCTAACTGCAAACTCAGGTCTCCTCTAAGCCTCATCTCCAACTGAAAATTAAGATGTTTAATTAAGTATGAGCACTGTCCAAAAGGTACAGCCCTTAATTCAAATCTAACCAAGATAACATCAAGAAATACATATATATGTGTCTATGTGTGGAAAATCCAAATCCCAAATTACTGGGGTACATTAGAACTGACCAGCTTCCTAATATGAGGATACTGGAGCTTGTTGTCACAAAACATGTGTCGAGCAGTTTAAAAATAGCCATGTAAGAATGAGATGAAGAACGGTCTTCCATGACCAGTTGTATCTCAGAAAGCTTCCAGATCCACAACAAGGCAGTGGGGAGCACAAGTGGCCTTTTCCGAAATTTTTTGAGAAGATGCACTTTTCTGAAAAAACATACAGTGGGTTAGGCAGCAGTGGGAGCTTTAAATGGGTTTGAGTGGTGCGTGCTTATAGGACTTGGAAGACTCTAGCATTTTATTAGATCTGGTTGGCTTAGTCACTAATTACAGGTTTCTCTTGAACAGCAGATAAAATCTATGCATAATGTTTATGATTACGAGGGGAGTGACGTCACATGCTGCCTGGCCTAACAAAGTATATGACTTGACCACTGAAATTCTAGTGTGATTCATAATGTGGTATGGGGAATGCAACATAAAATTATATATCATTTGCACAGCATGCCTTTCTGTTTATCATCACCAAATGGTTAGTATCAAAGCCATGTGCAGACTAGTGTTAAAGATCATGGGGCTGAGTATGAAATTCAAGGATTTTAGAAAGGTTAGAAGCATGCTTTCATAACCGTTAATTTAAAAATTTTTATGACAGATTTTTTCTTTGCTTTGGAGTCAAGAGTACCTCGAAAGTTTATAGCAATTACTTAAAAAACGCCTTTCATGGCAAAGTGGAGAAAAAGCAGACAGCACCAGATAATTTACTGTGATGCCTGTACAAAGCACTTGTATAATGTTTTATCAGCTCAGTAGTATTCTTCCCTAGATCATGTCCCAGATTTGCTAAAACAAATATGTTCCTTCCTTAGAAGCAAGTTTCTTTTTCTATTCAACTTGCAGCTGTGAAAAAAGAAAAATCTGATTGTTTTGGGAAAGTTTTGTTCTCCCAGAAAATCATTCAGTTTATTTTTTATTATTGCAGTGATTATAGACCCTGATTTTGTTTAAGGTGTAAATGATTATGTGATTTTATATTTGAAATACAAAATGTACAGGAAATGTATTTTCCTCAAATTAAATATTATATTTTAAACAGCTTGATAATAATGAAGAGGAGTAGGTTTAAAGACCATATAGATAACTGAAGATACACTGCGTGCTGGAGGAAGCATTGAAAATTGATTTTTGAAAACTGTGGCATTTTTAGCAATATTATGATGTTGGCTTCCCAATTGTTTATGAAAATGCAAAGTTTTCAAAAGTTCCTCAATCTGATTTCTATTTTTGCATATGCAAATGACAAAATTAAGGTCAAAATGCCTTGCCTTTCAGTTGCCTGTGAAAGATAGGTGAATGCCTTCACTTGTGTGTTTAATTGTCTGGATTCATAACTGGTACATACATACATACATATAAACACACTCTAAATTCCAATTTTCTAAAAAAAATTGTTAGCCAGACTCTTACATTCAGTTTGAAGAAAAGTGTTATCCTATGAGAGAGTCAAGGCTGTGAGCAGAAATCCTTACAGCAAATTGGCAATACCATGGGATCCATATTTTATAACCCATCATAACTGAAAAGGAAGCATCTCATACTTCATGTCTGGTTACAACTCAGAAATAGGACAGTACCTTGTACTTCCTAAAGTTGCAAGAATAACAGTCTTGCTGACATAAGTGGGGCTCTGGATGAGAGCTGTGGATAACATATATTCCAGAGTACTGATAGGCACTTTTGAGGAGTGCTTTTAGTGGAAATCTGCAGGTAATGACAGTATAAATTCAACATTCTAAACAAATAAATAGAATTATACCAATTGTTTATAATTAACATGCATAATAGTCTATGAAGTATATTCTAACTTTTCAGAAGAAGTGAAGCCCAGAGATACCAAAAGTTTCATCTTCAAAAGTGATCTTAAACTTCTTGGTCTCCCGGACTTGAAGAACCATTTAAAATGCCCAAAATAATATACATGAGAAAGAAATGTAAAATTAGAAGTGATTTTCAAAAGTGTGACCATGATTGCACAGCAGCTGGTAGGTTTGGAACAGGAGAGTCTTTGGTCTGTCACTTTGTGCTTTTTTTAAGAGGGGCTTCTTTTCTTAACAGGTCTTAGTGATGTAACGATAATAATTTTGCCACAACTACAGTGTTGTATATAGGTACAACTGGAAGTAAATTCTTGATGATGAGAATGATGATACAGAGGGAGAGGTTGCTCAGAAGGGTGGTGGAATAGCCATTGCTGGGGAGGCCCAATCTCTCTTTGAAGTTAGCCCTGCTTTGAGTTTGCACAAAATGACCTCTAAGGTCCCAGTGTAATTAAATTTTCCTGTGATTCTATGGTTGAGTTAGATTCAGGTGTCATCCTGAAGAACTGGGAGGAGGTTCTGGATGAGGCCAGCATAGACATTCAAACCTTGCCTGAGAAGGTTTTATCCTGACATGGCACTGGTGGGTACATGAAGAGGTGGACCGTGACTGTGGCAAACTGCAAAGCTCTCCTCTGTTCTCATGGTGGTCAGACGTCTGGTAAGACAGAGAAGGTTTCCTATGCTTCTTGTAACCTCCTGTATAAAACTCTTCAAGGAACTGCTATTGTACTGTCTTTTCTAACTAATTTGTGTATTACTGAATCTTCAAAGTGGGAATAGGAGAAAGAAAAATTGCAAGGAGGCATTTTATTGTAAAAAAAAAAAAGTGACACCTCCGCTTATGAAAACTCATCATAGGCAGGGCACAATACTAAGGCTAACTTTTGGAGTACACACTGAACTATAAAAATTTTTCACTCACCAACACTGCTGCTTTTATCTTCTTCTTCTTTTTTTTTTTGTTAATAAGAATCATCAAACAAAACCATAAAAATCAGAAAATTCAGAGCATTTGATTCAGCACCGGTTAAAAATTGGAAGAATATAAATCTTAGAGGAGCTTCAAGATCTTGCCAAGCTTTATTCTCTGGAACTCAGATTTGTTGTTCTCATGATTATGTTTACTTTTGTTTTTGCAACCAGTCTTAACAAAGACACAAGAAGGCAGATACAAAACCCTGTCCTAGAAATAATTGTGCACCACTGCTCCTTGAATTGTTTTGATAGCTTTTCTTCTAATATGAATTTATAATAACATTAAAATAGATTTCCTGTGGGATTTTTCTTTATTTTTCTACCACTGACCATCTGTCTACCTTTTGTGAGGACACATCAAATTGAAAATATTTTCGAAGTACTCTGTATCATAGACTTAATATGTGAAATATTTTTAAACTCAGGGCTAGATTTCAGTTTGGTTCTAGTGAAATCAGCCACAAGCTCTGATAATGCGTTAACACTGAAAGAGTTTCACTGGTTGCCAATACTAGAGGTTGTACTGAAATTATATTAGACAAAATTTGTACAGACAGGTTTCTTGGATAGGAATGCATGCATGTAGGAGAATGTACTATTTTAGAATAGTGAGGATGATTGGGTAGAAGTCCAGTTACAAGCTGTAAGATATATTGCTCACATCAATGACAATAAATTAAATCTTGTCTTCAGAGGCAGAAAGAATCAAATCAGTGGTCTTAAGAAAGGAATTAATAGGCTATTTAATTAACACTTTTTTTTTTTAATGTTTACATGTATACCTATATCTATATCCTACATATTCATAAAGATATGTGTTTCTGTGGAGATATTGTTTAACATTATCACCTTAGTGAAATAATCACAATCCTCAAAGACTCAGTACCAGTGCCCTGAGAATTTCTGCAGCAGAGGTGAAAGAGCTTTGTGCAGTGAGGCCTAAATAGTGCAAAGCTGTGACTTACTCATGGCACGAGCTCTCCACTGCCCACCAAGACTGTTAGGAGCAATAGGGCTCACAATCCTTAGTTCAAAGAGAGGAACCTCAGTCAGCTCCGGCGCTGTAAACATCTCAAACTTTAAAAAGGTTTCACTGCATACAGCAAAGGGCAGTAGCAAGCATGAATACTTAATAACTTCTGGGTTTCATTTTGTATTTAAAAAAATCAATTCGCAACCCATACATAGCATAGTACCTAGCCTCTCCAATCGTTTAAAAAATCAGTTAGGTGAAATGGCTTTGTGTATTCTGACAATGAATTAAATGCCCAGTGGACAATTTTCTTCTCGTGATTAGCTGATTAATGGCACCATTCCCTGAGGCAGCTAGTCAAACCATGTTTGTCAAAATAAACAGCTATGTGTACGTATATATATATACACACCCACATATATATATATCCACAGAAAGAGAAAGCAATAGATGTTTTTTTACTTCTTGCAAACCGGGAGTCTAATCAATACTATGCTTTTTGACCTGAAATCACTTACCAAATAATACAATTGATATCACCATCGGGTTTCTTTATATACTGAAAATGGTGATTCAATAGCTGTAGTCAATATACAGAGACATAATAAATTTTGGGCTGGGGAAAGTTAATGTATTTACAATACAACATTTGAAGGATTTGAGCATATGTAATGAAAAGTTGCTTTAAAGATTAATAGTCTTGAGGATTTAAAAAAGAATGAGTGACTTTTCCTTCATATTAGATGAATTTCAGTACACATCTATGTATGGCTAGTGATGTTAACTTCCTAAGAGGGGTTATAAACTTCACATATACTTGAAGTTTGCTCTTCTGAATTCCAAGAGATTAATTTTAAAGTGCAGTTCCTTCTGAAATGCTTTCATTCCCTGAATAGCAATAATAGTCAAATTAACTTCCTTTCATGTCATTATTACTGCTCATTGTAAACATTTCTTAGGATAAATTGGGCAGACCCTCTTTGCAACTTAAGCTTTGTGTTCATTAGGTTTTATTGTTAACACTTCTGATAATTATCTAAAATTTTTTAAAATGGATTCTAGATAGGTTTCTCTAAGCTACATTTTACTTTCTGCAAACTAAGGGAAGAAAAAAACACAGTAAAACATTCACTGTCTGTGAGAGAGGAGAGATAACTAAATATGAAAACCAAACAATCTCTTGAATAAATTCAGTTCTCAAAAGGCATTCAATACTGTTAGTAGAAAAGTTTCCTGTGACATATTTAAACTAATGATACACAGATATTAGTGTTGTTAATCTGTGGAAGAGAAATAATGATAAATACAGTTAATGAATAAAATCCAGAATTTGTTTCCAACAAAATAATCACTCTCAACTGCTGAAACACCAACTTCAGTTCTAGTAGCTTATCTCCAACTTGAAGTTAAAACTGCATTCTTCTTTTAAGTCTTCTGCTATAGTGTAGGATGACAGAAAAGTGGTGTAGAAAATGAGAGCATGTGAGAAGAAGATATTTTACATATAATTGATTTCTATTCCATTTCTAGGCCATTTAGTTGTCACCTGGCACATTGTCATCATGTGTTTTGTTTCACTACTATGCTATTTTTAACCTGCATATCTGGCAAACAGGAAAAATTCTCTCCTTTATAAGCGCTATAGTATATAGATAAGCAGTACTATAATCAGCTTTCATTGACACCATCTTGCCTAAGTGAAAAAAATTTTGGATACTTGTTTATTTGCTCACTTTTGTGTTTAAAGGTTAACTTTTTTTTTTTTTACATTAGAAAAAAAATAAAAAGAAAGAAAATATCCCTATTATGCAACTTCTGTCTCTCAAAACTTTATTCTTTGTAAGGGAAAATAGTCAGGCCAAAAATTCCTAAAATAAAAAGGACAGCTGAGGAAGAGAAAGTCCTGAAATAATACACTTTTGTTAGTATCCAAATGCTAGTTTTAAAGTTAGTGTTCTGTGAGTGAGAATATTACTGCAGTTAACTTGTGTTTTTCCATGGCATGATTGACATTAATCATAAATATTCTGCAGGGTGTGCTGTCCCTGCTCTGAAAAGTGCACTTTGGCTTCGCTGTGTTCTTATAGCTGCCTAATTTCAATGATGTTACTTCTCTTTTGATCTTGCAATCTTTCCAATTTTTCTATTCATTTTCCTTTCAATAAAGTAAATGCTTTCCTTGCATACCAGTGAAAAATTTTTCTAAGACTGGAAAAACATTTTTTTGTTCAGCTGAAGTTTTTCATAAATACAAATTATTTATATAAAAAAATCCAACTCTCCTCCTGCTTACAGCCTGTAGGCCAAATCCAGAAGGCTGTTTTTCTTTTCAACTGGTATCTTTTGTCTGTATGTCTTTAATATTCTTCTCTGAAACAGTGCAGATGCAAGTACTTACTGACAGCAAAGCCTTCTCACGGAGTTAATAATGGATGCACTGCAATAATACATAGGATGATATACAGATAACCACATTGTCCTTTATGAGGTTAAGGCATTTTAAATGAAGAAAATTGAAAACTTCATGGATTTCTGTATATTTTTCAGAACACATTTGTTTTCAAAATACTCAGTGATATGTGATTTTGTTCTCAGGTGTTAGTAATGAGAACTCTGACTTAGGGAATTACAGTTAGAATAAGTGTTCTACATAACAAAAAGCTAAATTAAACTAGGGGACAGGCTTTGAGGGGAGAAAAGGTTCTGTTCATACCTAAGGCCTTGCATCCCTGTTCATTTAAAGGGAATCCCTATGCCCTCAGATCCCTAAGTAGTGCAGATTTGAATAGGACCAGGCATGAATAAAGAGAGCACATACTATGGCTTTTACATCTGCATGCTCTGTGGGCATGTGGGCTGCTGTTCCAGATTGCCTGGTGGTTTTCCTCTGCTTATCTGCATGGCACATTGAGGAGTGCTTTTGGCAGCTGGTTCCTAGGCTCTCCTGTTTCTGAGCTCAGCTCTGTGAAAAGCCCAACACAAAGAGCCAAATCACTATCAGGACAACATTACCTTTCAGCCCAGTCATCTCCAGAGTGCTTTTTAGAAGCCTTTCTGGTCTGAAACCTGACAGCAGCCTGACATTGGGAAAGGAGCTGTGTGGTCACTGAATGGTGAGTACTGTTTCCTGCTCTCCAAAAACCGCAGAGTGGTAGGCAAGGAGCAGAGCTGGCAGTGCAACCACTGCATCTGACTGCCAAATGTCTGTCTCATAAACATCCAGACACCTACACCAGATACTGTCTGGACCCTGAGGAAGATACTGGCTGAGTGCTGTAGAGCGATCCTCAGCGGAGAGACAGCTTGCCCATGCATGTAAGTCTGTGCTGAGTTCACCCTTTAGCTGCTGAAGTAGACAACTGACCTCAGAGATCCATGGGCTGTTGAAGGGACATTTCTGGAAGCCAGTAAGCCTGCTGTTAACTATCATCTGGCAAAAGAATTGAGGAGGTGGCATTCACCAGTTTGAAAGCTCTTGCTCGTCATCTCTGTGAGTAGTGCATACAAAAAAGATCATCCCTTGAGCTTTCTCCCCACCCCCCACTAGTATCAGGATTACGTACATGGTGCTTAGTCTCTGTTCTGCTTAATTCTCAGTTCTTCACCAACCAGCACCCACAGTGCTGACTCCCCAGAAGAGGGGGAATCCCTTACTCAAAACTAACAACTCACTCAGACGGTAACTGGCCTAACCCAAAAATTTTGATGTTTATTATAGTTCTCCCAAGTCTCTTGAAGAGCTACTTCTTCTGATGGCCCAAAGCCAACATTAAAATCACTCAATATTTATTTGGCTTTCTATGTTCAAAATGTTAGTTAGGAGAAGTCACTAGATTTTCCTATGGCCCTGTAATAAAACAGAAGTTTTTACTTAATGTTATTCAGATTTCAGTGATAAGTTAGGAGAATCACTAGATTTTCCTATGGCCCTGTAATAAAACAGAAGTTTTTACTTAATGTTATTCAGATTTCAGTGATAAGTAAGGAGATTTTCAATACATAAGGATTGGTTAAAAAAGAAGCAAGATATCCCAACAGCTGTGGGATTCTAATTAGATTTTGCAAAACCCAAAACTGATCAACTAAGCCAATTGTTGGAAATTTAAACCAAGCTGAACAAAAAGTGTATGTTGAATTGACATATTAGCTATTCAGTATTAGAAAAGTATGTTCTCTTAAGTTAGAATTATTAGAAATAATTATTGAGTCCTCTACATAAATGGTACTGATACTGATGCTGGTGCTTTTGGATAATCACAATAAGAAAAAAGAAAAACAAACCTATTGATTTTTATATAACTTTTATTTAGAGGACTTTGCAGACAGGATATAGTGACAAAGGACAATGAGTATATTTCCTTACAAAATATATTATCACTTTGTCGTGTGCACAAAATATTTAAAAAATCAATAGAGTGAAGAATGTGAAGATTTCAAGGTAGATACTTTTTTTTAGAGGAAAACTCTAGACAAACACATTGCATTGAATAGCACTGAAAATTACTACTGAAAGTATGTTTTTAGTAATGTAATTGCAGGGGGGAAGAAATACTTAAAATATAAACAAAGGAGTCATGTTTTTAACAATTGGGAATTGACATTTTGTGTTATGACAAGTTACCTAGTAAGAAAAATTGTGTAGAGGGAATAAATATTATTATATAATGTGATTTTTATTTTAACAAGTGTATAAAAACTGTGTTTAAAATTATGCTTCTGCTAACTAAGATGTCATATTACCAGCATTTGATTCTCACATGAGGAATAATTAATTCAACTAGAACCCAGTTTTGCTGACTGGGCTGAGAAAATACTGGTTGACTTACACTGTATATGAAAACCCCTTCTCAAATTTCAGACATATGATTTGTTTAATGTGCATACAAGGGTAATAAAACCTGTGTTTTTCTTTGTTTCAGAAATGTAGAAAACTGCAAATAAAATGTGATTGCTTTAAAAACACACTGTGTTTACAATAAACAACATACATTTTCATGAGCAAATGAAGGATGGGACAGGAACTGAGACTCCCAGTTTTCAGAGGTAGACAAGTCTAACAATAGAATATTTTACATTATTTTTAAATCATAGAGCAAAAAGTTAAAATTCCCTACTCAGATAAACGAAGAGCATTTTAAATCAGAACTGTTTTTTAAAAATGTCTTCATTGGCTATTGTGTCTCACACAAAAGTAATGTTAATTAATGGTCATATTTTGAAAACATTTCTTGCATTGCCATAGATGGTGATAGGGGACTGTGGAGGTATATTTTTGTTTCCAGTGAGAAAGCTTAGATGCTTGTCTTTTAGGTAGCTGAATTCCACACTGCAGGTTTCTGAAGGAGACAGCATGATTAAGCCAGCTATTCCTCTAGAGAAGAAGGAAAGGCTAAGAAATGTAAGCAAAGGGAAAGAGGAAAGGAAAGGTCTGCTTTTTCATTTCTCGGTCTAAGACAATGTGCTAGTCTTGTGTCTGTCCTAGTGAGAGAGAACGGTGAGCTCTGCACAAGCTTCTTGCTGACTCTCTTGCCATCTTGGAAACTAGCATGGACATCTGACATTGGCATCCGTACATGCAACAGAGATGCTTTAACTGCTTCTGTTCCTTAGGCTGACTGAGGCATCGCATGTATGACTTACTACTGGGGAATTTTTCCATTGTTATACATTTTTCCAGACTTCCATGCTACCCAGAATTGCGTCAGCATGTTAAATCCCTCTCCATATCACAGGGATTCCACTGTGGGCCAAGAGTGTGGAGAGAGTGCTGAAGTAGCACTCTCAACCTCTCCCAAATACATTGTACTACTTTTGGAGAAAAATACAGGTGAATTCTTCCTTGTGGAATTTGCTGCCGAATTTGGAGATCCGTCTTGGCCATTCTGGAAGTGGGAGAGAGAGAGACATTTGGAGAAAAATGTGAAAAGGCATGTGGGATTGAGAAGGGGACAATCAGGTTCTCTAGAGCGTGTTCTAGCACCAGCATATACAACATTGTCATGAAATATCAGAGTCCTTGGACTGCATTTTGCATCCGCAATCTCTGCATAGAGCAGATTGCTACTGTGTACAACTCAGGTTTTGGTGAGAGCTGGAGAGAAAATATGGTGGTAATCAAGGCATCTGTGGGAACTGCTTAAGAAACTTTTGTATGCCAAATATTCCCATGTAGACACATGATGCAGACACTCATAGCCTGAGTAAAAAAGGCCTGAGTGTTTCAATCAGATTCTAGATACCTGAAACATGGATTTTTGCCTCAGAAAGGAGAGGGTTGTTTTTCATCCTGCTCCTGTGTGGCTTTTTTGGTGCTGGGACTGAAATGGAAAGAGAGGGGAGGGTCATGAGAAGATCACGAGGCTTTGGGGATACTTCTGCAGAAAGCAGGTATTGTTGTCAAATGGATACTACTAACAGCGGGGAAATGGACTAATTAGCACATTTGAGCCTCTGATAGTATGGTAGTGTAAGACATAGCTATTGTAGAGACAGCAAAATTACCACTGATTTGACTAAAACAAATTTTCTCTTAATGCTCCAGACTAACAATGCATGGACACATTTCTGCAGAACTAAGCTAAGCAGTCTCTTCACCACTCTGACAAACTGAGTGTTTATAGAACGGCAAGGGTGGAGAGCCTGTTCCCAGCAATTGTCTATGCTTCAGCAAAGAGAGCCACAATTCCTCACACTCCCTCCGCTACGGTGCTATAATTATCCCTCAGTACTTGATGACTAATTTGAAGCCAAGCACTCTTAGAGGCTGCCCAAGTAATATTTTAAGTATATTTTTAGAATACATTTTTTTTCTGTTAGAAACAAAAGTAAGTCTGGTAGTGCTTACTACCTACCTCTAATAGACATTCTGGATACAAATGCAGTGGAATTTGAATCCAGCTTAAGTTTATGAAAAATGCCTTGTCTTGGCCATATAGGCTGCCATTTCTATAATCAGTAAGGGCACTTTTCATTTCAGTTGTATATTAATCTGAAGAATTCAGAAGTACGTTGCTAATAAATCTCTACCTAGAGCCTCTGTGAGAATAAATAGTATGGCTGTTTCCTAAAGAGTTTAGATTAAGGCATAAAGATACAAAATGGGTAGAGAAATTAGAATTCTTTGAGTCAACCACTAAATAAGCCTTTTCCTTTTGCTCACTTTGCAGAAAGTGAGGTGTGAAATACTAGCTTAAAATGTATTTTGCTTTCTAAATCCAACTAAAGTAAAAATAACAGCTTGTAACAAAAAACTGAAGAATTTATGGTGTATAACACAGCATAGCAAGTCACAAATAACCTTCCAGAGTTTCTAAAAGCATCAATGTAATACTTTCCTGCTGCAGAGGCAGGACCTTTATTTTCCCAGCATACACATTTTTTCCCCTGAGGATATCTAGGAGTCTGATATTCCTCTGTGAATACAAAGGAGCCAGAGTTCTTTCTGAATGCAGGCTGCAGGCGTGCAGCCTTTAGCAGTTTACACTCCACTGAGAGCAAATTCGTGAATCTCGTATTCCTTGAAAGCACTTGCTCTTCTGTGACCCAGAAGCAGGCCTTCTGTGGTCAGAAGAAATTTATATCCGGATTTTGAAGCTCTGCCAAGAGCCCATTTCAGACTATAGAAATAGCTTTTTACGTATCTGTTTTTCTAGGTGCTTTGACATTTCTTGATGGATTCACAGCTTCTGGGGCCATTCTCTTAGGGAAAAATACAGTCATCTTGATTCAATCTCTAATATAAAGGCTTAAGGGTAAAGCAGTGTGAGTAAAAAATCAACACAAATATTTTCATATATTAAAAGACAATAGGAGAAGATAATTTTTGGAAGGTGGTTCTACTGATAGTTACTAAAAGTAAAATTTTTCTTTCAAACCCCCAGCTTAACTGATCTGCCAGAATCTAAAAGGGGAAGGATCATATAAATGGCCTAGTTCTTGTACTCTTTTCTTATGCTTTGCTATCAGCCATTGGCAGGATTAGATAGATCTTTGCCCTGGCCCTACATAACATTCCTTGTATTTCAGTGTTGATATTCCAAACACAACAGTGTCAGCTCCTGCATGAAAAGTCAAGTGAAACACGCAATCAGAAAACCCACAGTAAGACAATGCAAAACCAATAAATTATTTCAAGACTAATGGTATAGACAACTGGAAAAATAACGAATGGTGTAATTCAAAAATGATAGGCTAACAAAGAGTAAGTTTCCTTTCTCAATAACTTGAAATAATTCTGTAAAGGCATATATTATTGTGCAGGATTACCTTGCTCTCTTTCAAAATAAACATACTCAGTTTCCTTTTAAACAAATTAATTTATCTTTTTTTGTATCACACTTCCTACGAAGGTCAGGGTCTGGATCATAAGTGATGTGAAAGAATCTCTCTGAGTTACTTGTACTGTGAATCTTCACATACCATAAAGTACTGCAGAGCTCAACACAGAGACATAAAGCTATTTATTTTACCTAGCATTTATTTTACCTGTATATGTTCTAGAGGAACTTAAAAGCTGGCTAAAGACTGTATCATGGCACACTATAGTCCAGAAGCATATACATTTGTGCATGTACACACACTATATATATCCATGTATGCTATATATAATATTTTTATATACTGTGTGTATATATATGCTTATATAAATATATAGGCAAATGCCTAGAAAATTTAAATTAAGGTAAATTAAAATTAAATCCAGGCATGTTCACATTAATGGAAATATAGCATGGCCAAGGATTTCACTTCAGTTGTTCCCAAATGGGACTAGAAGGAACCACATGTGTAACCTAGCTCGTCTTCCTACAATGATAGCCAGCCAGGCAGTAAAATTTTAGTTCAGAGCACTACAGCTGCTCCACAAACCTGCTCCACAAATGTCTACATGCTTCTGTATACCCTATCTCTACTTGCTGTTGCCAGTGGTGTTGTATAGCTGCCTAGCTTGGATTTGCATAAAGCAATCAGATATATCCATGTACTTATTCACAAATTGTTAAAGGAAATTTGGTTTTCAGTCTTACATATTTCATTATCACATGTTCAAATTTTTTCCATGCTCTTTCCTTACCTTTTGCTTTTCAAATACATTTGGAAAATATAGAAATTGAGTGGTTCATAGTAGAAAGCTTAGCTTTTAAGCTTTCGACCTGGCTTCCTTTCCATTGCCTCCAGTATCTGCAAATGTGCAAAACAGAAAGCAAGATTTATACAAACTAACCAAACTAACTGCTTATTTAAGTCCGGTTCATTTCAGGATAAGCGGCACAGTCACATATGAAGAAAGCAAGCAGGTAAGTCTTGACCTGAAGATAGAGGGCTATGTAGTTAGACACCTGTGCAGTGCAGTTTAATACCCATATCTGGAAAATCACAGCCTCATGCTTACAAGCTCAAAAAGGAACATATCATATTAAAAGTTATATGAAATCTTAAAAATTTAAGTGAAACAAAGTAAAAAGTACATTCTGTATAGCTCTTGTACAGTCATTTGATGCCCAAAAACACATTAGATGATTGGATTTTAAAAACAAGCAAGTGAGCTGCATCCGTAAGATTTGTTTCTATAGCAGAGAAACATTCTATACATGGAGGATACAGGAAAATGAGGTTCAAATGAAACACCTAATAGCCCAAGTTCTTATTCAAAGTAATCTATTCACGGGCAAGGATCTCAGCTGGTATTATAGAATCATAGAATCCTTTAGGAAGGAAAGGGCCTTTGAGATCATTTTGAGTCCAACTGTTAATGTAACACTGCCAAGTCCAACACTAAACCATGTCCCTAAGCACAACATCTACCTATTTTTTAAATGTCTCCAGGGACGGTGACTTAACCACTTCCCTGGGCAGCCTGTTCCAATGCTTGACAACTGTTTCAGTGAAGAAGCTTTTCCTACTACCCAATCTAAGCCTCCCCTGGTGCAACTCAAGGCCATTTCCATTTGTCCTGTCACCTGTTATTTGGAAGAAGAGACCAACACCCACCTTACTGCAACCTCCTTTCAGGTAGTTGTAGAAAGCGATAAGGTCTCCCCTCAACCTTCTTTTCTCCAGACTACTCCTCTTCCTTCTTGAAGAATGTCCAGCCTTCCTGGACTCCTTTGCCCTTCAGGACTGCCTTCCAAGGGATTTTGTCAACCAATCTCCTAAACAGGTCAAGGTCTGCCCTCCAGAAGTCGAAGGTGACAGTTCAACTAACCACGCTCCTTACTTCTCCAAGAATTGAAAACTTTTATCATTTCATGATTGCTACGCTCAAGACAGCCTCCAACCTTCACATCACCCACAAGTCCTTCTCTGTTCATGAACAACAGGTCTAGCAGGGTGCCTTCTCTAGTTGGCTCACTCACCAACTGTGTCAGGAAGTTATCTTCCGTACACTCCAGGAACCTCCTAGACTGTTTCCTCTCTGCTGTTTTCCAGCAGACATCTGGTAAGTTGAAGTTCCCCAAGAGAACAAGCGCTTCCAACAGAAAGTTTAGAAAGTGTGGGTTAGATGAGTGGACAGTGAGGTGGATTGATATCCCAGTTTGAAGTAAAACAGAACCAACTTTCTGTTTAGTAATTTTACATTTTAGCTAGGCCTCTTCTAACTCTCTGAAATTAACAGCATATTGTAGAGAAATTAGCAGTTCTTCAAGACAGGACAATTGAGAACCAGCTGAATGGCAGAGCTCAGAGGGTTGTGATCAGCGGCGCAGAGTCCATTTGGAGGCCTATAACTTGTGGTGTTTCCCAGGGATCAGTACTGGGTCCGGTCTTGATCAATATATTCATCAATGACCTGGATGAGGGGACAGAGTGTACCCTCAAGTTACCCTCGTAAGTTTGCTTATGATACAAAACTGGGAGGAGTGGCTGATACACCAGAAGGCTGTGCTGCTATTCAATGAGACCTGGACAGGCTTGAGAGTTGGGTGGAGAGGAACCTAATGAAGTTCAACAAGGGCAACTGTAGGGTCCTGTACCTAGGGAGGAATAACCCCATGCACCGGTACACGTTAGGGGCTGACCTGCTGGAAAGCAGCTCTGCAGAGAGAGACCTGGGATTCATGGTAGACAGGGTGACCATGAGGCAGCAGTATGCCCTTGTGGCCAAGAAGGCCAATGGTCTCCTGGAGTGCATTAAAAAAGGGTGTGGCCAGAAGATCAAGAGAGGTGTGTCTTCGCTGTTGCTTGGCTCTGCATCCCCTACATCCACTGAGATGACAGACCAAAGGGCCTTACTAGCACACCATCCCTCAAACATTGGTGTGTCGCCCTCAGGCTTATCTCTAGCTAGCCTGGTTTTATCCCTTTACCCCTTCAAATTTAGTTTAAAGCTCTTTCAATGAGCCCTGCTAACTTCTCTTCATCTGATATATTCCCAATTGCATATTATCTGGGTGTTAGTTACAGTATTTTTGAATGATTAACCTTTCAAATGTTGTTATACTCAGGAAAGATATAACATACAACCCTGGTTTGTCCAATAATCATTTTCTTAAGACTTTCTAGATAGATTTTTGTCATTTCACAAGTATGAAAATTTTTCTTTCCCACTCATTTTTCTTTCCCACCTGTCAGATTTACAAACTCCATCTGGAATCTGAAAAAAGCAAGCTGTTCATTCCCTCCACTTGCTTTTCTAATGAGGATTCTGCGGACAGAGCTAAGCTGATAATTTGGATGATGTAGAAGGAAAGCTGCAGTCCAGCTCATTCTTCCATAACTATATTGATACTATAACACAGAAGTGAAAAAAAAAGTCTTTGGCATTAACACATATGACTTGACAGCACTCGATATAGATTCAGAGTAATAAGACATCACTCTTTACAATGTTATTTTTCCTGACCATAATCTCTGCAGATTGGTTTATTAGTGGATCTAATTTTATCACATTCTCAAGGTGCCTATATGCAAAGAACCTGCATATATTTCTTTATCTGTATCAAGAAGAAAATGTCTCTGTACAGCTTCAAAACTATACAAGACTGCTTTAGGAGACTAGAATTTCTTTCTTCCAGGAAAAATACACCCTCCTCATTTGTCCATTTAACATTGTTGGAACATTTATCTGAGCATTGAGCTCTACTGTGAGTAGAAATACCTCATCCAGTATTTAATCATGAAAAAAAGATCTGATTTATGAAATCACAAAATAAACAGGAAAGAAAAGATGGCTGTCATCCTAAATGACAAGCTCATAGCAGCTAGGCTCTTTTGGGAAACTGCCAAACATCAGTTACCACCCACATACGTGACTGCAGCTCTAACATTAAGAAACAGACATTAAAATCTGTAAATATAACCAACTTTCTGAGATACAACAAGTATTAACAGTTTCACATTCATTCATTTAAAAGCATATTGGAAAAATAAATCCAATCTGCACTGACATCTGTTATTTTACAGTTTTTCAGTTAATGCATTACAGCTTGAAAATGGCTTATTTTTCCTTTCTGAAAATTACTGAAAACTGTAAATATTCTTTTACTTATTAGAGAAAGCAATAGCAAAATTGTTTACATAGGTGAGATAAGAGGTAATTAGGATATACGCTCTTTACTGTGTTTAGTGTATATTTGTGGGCAGAATTAGCATAATGGATCATATAAAAAATGTTTGACCATGAAAAAACTATAAAAAAAGGTATTCATAATGAAATTGTATAGTCTGTATTTCCATAATGTGAGCAGAGGTGATTTTACATACCATAAGCACAGAAAGGCAGGTAGGAGACATAATTGGAATTGTAATAGTGTATTACTTGACTCATCAGCAAGTAATAAGCAAAGCATTAAAATACATTTTTATTTTCTATTTCCTTGTCATATGCATTAATGGATGTGGAAGGAATTCATATAACTTCATTAAATGACATCTGTGCCCTGTCCTTGCACACAATAGCATTTAAACTTAACAGGGGGAACAGTGCCACCTTCTGAACCACCATGTTCACTTTCAACACCTGTCTCTCATATTAGGTGTTTT
>KZ505637.1:1889594-1964622 GCA_002844005.1 Limosa lapponica baueri
AATGTCATTCTGTTATTCTGTTTCATGGTCTGACATGATTTTTAGATTTGGCTGTAAAATGGAAGCTTATTCCACTTCAAGTTGCTAAAGATAAAATTTCTTATTAAAAATTATTCATATAGGAAACAAGTTTTTTCCACCTTAGGAAAATGAGAAAAAAACCCTCAAACGAAAACTCCAGATGACACAGAAAAAAAAAAATCCTCATTGTATTTTTTGCCAGCACTGGAAGATTTTTTCACTATCTATTTTGGTTTATTTTTCTCTTTCTTCTGGGGAAAACATGTATATATGTAGACAAGTTTGTATGCTATTTACTTTCTTTTTATTTGAAAAACCCCACAGTCTGTTTTGTATGCAGGAGAGGCCTGAAACAGAAGTTTTGGAAGCTTTGGCTACTGTCTAAAACTGCTGCTTTGTATTTTTAACTTTGTCAATAATATATAATATATGCGTTTCAGGTATGTGAACTAGCGAGATTGCTGAACAAATTACATTTTATCCTCTAATATCATATCAGCTCCCTGTATCAGTGGATATAAACACCCTTCAGTCTTATTAGCTAACTTCTAATAATCATTAAGTAGTAATGTAGTAATTAATCAGTTATAAATTGCTGGTAGTTGCTATTAGATCTCTGAAGTTTTCTTCCATAATGTGTAGTCTATTACATGGACAAAAATAATTCATAAAAAGAACTTTTTAAAGAAATTATTTACCATTAGTTTCAGTATAATTACCATCCCCTGCTTAGGTCTCATGGCAATTAACACCAGTGGAATGGAACAATAGACTAAATCAGGTTCTGAAGAGATTTCCTTTGGTTTTATTGAACGTCTAAAAAGTCAGCCCCTTTGGCGGGTTAAACTTCATTTGTTCAGACAAAAAGTTATTCTAATATTCCATATAATTCAAGGGCTTAGTTTATCAGTTGAACAGCTTTCTCATACTACAAATCATCTTTTTCAGCTCTTATCTTATTAGGATAGATGATAATAGAAGATAAAAAGCACAAGAAACAACTATTTGCAAACTATAATGTTAGATATTTGTTATAAATGAATATTGTTTATTTATTTAATCATTTGGATTCTGTTATCCAAGGAAATAGTTTTACTTCAGAAATACTTAAATAAAAGTCTGATTTGTTACAGAAATCAGTAACATTAATTGATAAATATTTATACTTTCATTCCAAGAGACATTATAAATTTAAACTTGGTCTGCGCAATTTTAAAAATAGTTTTATAACTAATCTTCCTTCCTTGTATACACAGAAATGCCCTTGTTCAAGTGTAATATAAAGCTCATTCAAAACTCTTTATTTTAAACTAGTTTACCTATGCACTCAGATTTTTTTCTGATTAAAAAAATACAGCCTTATTTTCTCTAGTTGCAACCCATCTATCACTGTAAGATCAACCAAAATTTATCTGTGTTTAACAAAATCCTAGGACAAATGTTTAGAATTCAGCAAAGCTTTAAAATATGCATAATTTTTCTATTCTGGCCCCACCTTTTTTTTTTTTTTTAAATCAGAAAAATTTATTCGGTTCAGGGAATGCTGGAATTTCCTGGTTTTTTGCCTAACTACCAGGGGAACAAGTTTTATTACTCCTACCCAAAAATAAATGCCATAAAATGGCATATATAAATGAAATATAAAATTTCAAAGCCATTAGTTTTTTTGAGAGAGCAGGATGAGTTAGCAGAGGGCCATACACCCAGTTTACTCAGCCACTTTTTCACCTGATCAAGTTACAAGCAGGACAGACGCAGCTGACAAGGTGTGCCGTGAAGGCTGGTTCTTTTGGGACTAGCTCCTGCAGGGCTGGCTGGGTGGCTGGAGGATAGGATCTACTAGGAGCAATGGAAAGAGCTGGGGTTGTTCCGCCTGGAGAAGAGAAAGTCTCCAGGGAGACCTTACTGCTGCCTGCAATCCCTGATGGGAGGATGGAGAGAATATGTAGTCAGACTCTTCTTGGAGGTGCACAGCAATGGCGTGAGAGGCAACAGGCATAGACTGGCACACTGAAAACTCCAACTACACATAAAGAAACTTTTTAACCAAGAGGAACAGCTTGCTCCCAGAGGTTGTGGACTCCCTAGCCTTCAGGGTGTTCAGGACCTGACTGGACTTGTCTAGGGGAAGCCTGGTAAAATTAGACCTGCTCTGAGCAAGTGGTTGGGACAGATGCCAATGGAGGTGCCTTTCAACCTAAATTGTTCTGTAATTCAATGTGAGAAATTACCAGATGACAGCAGTCAGGACAACAGGGTGGAGAGGTGCTTCCCCAGCTGGCATGGAAACACCTGGATGAACAGGTCAGTTGTTCTGGTATCAGAGTGTCAGCACCCATTCCAGCAGCTACCCATTGCTCATAAAGATATAAGCATTTATAAGCCCTGAAAGAACTAAAATATGGATGAATCCAACACAGTTTCATGAAGTTATCATTATTTCTTTCTGTTAAAATGTGATTAATGAGAAATTATCAGGGCTTTAATGTTACACAATATGAAAGACAATTCCCGTGATAGATTGAAAATTTTGTTTGCAAACCTTAGATACTTGTTTCTGGATTTTTTAATTGCAAGCACCAAATTGTCTGTATCTTACCTCGAAAATTACTCTTACTCTGCTTCAGCACATCTATACCCCAGCACATATATCCTCTATCTATTTAAGCCTTAAAACAGTAAAATCTATGTTGGAGCTGATATGGCTTTCTTTATGACCAGCGGATAGTCAATCTCCAGGACTCCCGAGGGAGCAAGCTGCAGCTGTCCTTGTATAGATGTTAATGGAGAACATCAAAGGGCACAAAAAACACTCCTCACTTGCAAACCTACATACTGTGCAGACTCAGTCGAGCACATGGTGCTCTACTGCCAGAAAGAGCAGAATTCATTCTTTCTCTCAGCTTCATACATTATCGGAGAACAAGCTGTACAGGGAGAAACACAACACTTCTTCAAGGACTATGTTGCATCTTTGAGCACGTTTTCCTCTTAATATGTGCACAGCCATTGTTTTATTAGGGGAGACCTTGTGCTTAGTTTACTTAGAAGATATTTTGATTTTTAGCCTAAGCTGGAAGGTGTTGAAAGAGGCTCCAACATTATGGAAGTACAGTTTTATATTTTTAAGCATTTTGAAAAAAAATTCATTTCTGTTAAAACACACTCTTAAAACACAACTTCTATTAAAAGTAGAACAGTATGTCCTGTGTGACTTCTTAAGAACAGGAAACTGAAATTAAGCTTTTATTTGAAATCTTCTTTAAAAATCTCCTGAAGAGCCTCAGCCATTCTACCAGTAGTAAATGAAGACTTAAAGAAGCACTTCAGCTCCAGGAAGACCCACAGCAAATTCTTCATATAACAGAATGAACTAAAATGTGCTTAGCATGGGCTGACCCACATCTCAGTATAGGAGGCCTAAGATAACACCTCACTTACTCCTTTTCTCTGCATGACCAGATGTACATCCTAACCTGGAACCACAGAGGTCCCACAGAATCAAACTGTCCCATAATTATGTGTGGCAGAGGGCAGAAGACTGCAGAGAAGACCCGATATTCTCCTTTGTCCACTTTTCCAAAAATAAATTTGATGATATTTAGAGTACTCTGATGTGTACCAATTGTTCATATGCCATTTTTTTGGGGCTTGTGAATTTCCATATTGTACCTTGTTTTCCAGCATACACAGCAACAAGGATCCACAATCAGTTTTAGTGTGGCACTAGATAGCCAGTTACCAGTTCTGTTCTCATGTAGAAAAGACAAGATCCAGCTATGGTGAAGTTCAACAGTACCTTTCTGCCTCTTCAATGCCACAGGAAATCTGAGCAGATATCGTATATTGTGATCAGTTAGTGACACATAAGAATAAAAATATACTTGGTTTTATGTTTTCATACAAGGTTTAGTCAATAAAGGAGATGTTCAACAGCATGAAATTGCTGAAGAGAAAATATTTTCCTTCCTAAAGGAAGTTTTATGCCAGACTAAAGTAGCAGAAGAAAAAAATGATGGTTTCAGTTAAATAATTTTATAGATTGTGCATTGAGCTGTAGGAATTGTATTTTGCTGTTGGAGCTGGCACTGCTAGAAAGAAGAATCTCTACAGAAAATGTTATCATGAAAGAAAAGTGGAAAAGCAAAAGACAAGCTATTTCTCCCTAGACAGAGACTGTATTTGGCAGCTGCACACAGAACTCAAATTGGCGTCATGATATATTCTTCTAGCTTCTGCAACTACCAGAAACAAGTCAGGTTTAAAAATTAACATGAGATTGTTACCTGCTCAAAATACTACTAGAAAGCAAACATTATTTTTCATTTGATACATATCTATCGAAGAAGTTTCAGTGTAGCTCATTACTCACAACATTGGATTCTGAACTGATGTATGAAAGGTAAAAAAATGCCATGACCAACAGATGCCTGGGTTCATTACCTGACCAGGCTGGGTAACCTGCATATAGCTGAGAAGGTTAAAAAAAATCTTAAAACCTAAAGTATCATTGAATAGATGAAAATGGTACAATTCAGGCTAAAGTGCAAGAGAGAAACATGTAAAATGGCAGAAAAAATATCAAACAGTAAGATAGAAATAAGTTTATTGTAGCTTATCCTTCCTGAGTCTTACTGGGTGTTTGTCTGTTTTACTTGCTTAGATAATGCTGCTAGGAATAAATACTGCTAATAAGAAAGTCAACCTGTCAATTATTTTAGAAAATATCAGAAAAAACAGAGTAAGCTCTTACTGCAATCTGAATCTAGTGCTTCTCAAATGGGAATTTCTCAGCAGCCATACCAGCAGTTACAGGTCACCACTTCCACCTAAAGAAGTCCTGCTCACTCCTTACCTGTGTGTGCCCCGCTCTCAAGGCTCCGTTTTGTCAGAAAATTGTTAATGTGTCAAAGTAGGATGCAGGATCTGATCTGACAGAAAATGATTCCTCCCTTACTCTTCCTCCTTTTCATTTTTATCTGCCCAGCTCTCTGACCCTGTTCACTATATAAACACACACAATCATTTGTGCTGGTATAAGGGATGGGAAGAATGGGGATAGGAGCATCTTTTTAGTGGAGGCCAGCTAAGCTTTTTCCAATATCTGTGCCTGTTTGTGCTTACTGAAAGAGCTTGTTGAACAACATAGGTGATAATTTTAAACTAAAATTTAATTAATGCTTTGGCTTTGTGCTATATACATTTTCAGGGTTATTTTGATCAAAAGACAAATTATAAAAGTAACCAGTTTGATTAAATATTATTGATATATTGTAACTAAAGATATAGCATATGTTTTAATATACAATTGACTTCAGAGAAAAATATGTGACTCATAATTTGCCCTATTTTGCAATAGCAACCAGTTTCTTTCCATTTCTAGGGCTTTTATTCTCTTCTTCGAAAAAAATATTACTTTTCTGCCTGATATTACCTGCTGAAACTTCTCAGAGAGTAATTGTTCTAGAGATACATCTCTTACTCATTTTTTCAAGCGTTCACACTTCTCAACTTCTGCTCTGTCAGCAGCATTATTTCACTTAAAGTCTTGAATGGCTACTCGAGTTTCTGAAGTGTTCTTTTCTATGTAACACATGTTTTAATTCAGACAAAGTCATAACTCCTCCCCCAAACAAACAAGGATCAAAAAAAAAAAGCAAAACAACAGCTGTTACTGTGGAAGCTTGAATCTAGCATTACCAGTCCCAAAGCTTTCTAAAGCTACTAAATTGGCTTAAAATCAGTTTGGGTTCCAGATGGGGTTCTATCTTTGTTCTGTTTTTTATTTAGCTTTTCTGGGGTTGCTGTCTGAAGTTTTTCAGTGAAGTAACAAGAACAAGAATCCTACTTTTTATGCCATAAACCCCAAGGTTCATAGTTAACATAGATGTTAGTAGCTAATAACCTGCTAGATAATGTAGATGTCAAGATAAATCACAAAACTGTAATTTTATTAACATATCGTTATTATTAGATCTGGGAAAACACTATAAAATTGCTGGTAAACAGTGCAATGAATACAGAATTTCAGATACCACTTGGACTGTAGCTTAATAGTTCTGCTTTCTCAGTAACTCTTTTTACAGTGATACAAACAATGTCCATTTACTGCAGTTACAGTTATGCACCTGAATTTCCAACTTCAGTTTAATTTATGAAACTCCTTAAAGTTTGATCAAGTCTGTAAAAATACCATCCTGGTGTAAGGGTAAAACTATTCCTAAGATGAAGGTCACATGACAGAAAAAGAATTACTGGAAGATATGTATTAAACACAAGATGAGTTATTAACATTACAGAACCAAGATTCTTTCTTTGAATTGAGTTGCTTTAAATTTTCCACAGCTCATAGTCAGAGTGAAGGAGTAAAGTTGAGCATGGGAAAGGGGGGAGGAAAGGTGGTATTTTAATATTTGTCTTTGTTTCTCACTACCTGAATCTATTTTAATAGGCAATAAATTAAATTAATTTTCCCCAAGTCAGTAATTTGTAAGTGTTGTTCCTGTCTTTATTTCAAATCATAATTGTTCTAATTCTATTTCCTGGCCTGTCCTGCTGAGCAGGGGGAGTGAGTGAGCAGCCAAGTGGGATTTTGGCCCTTAGCCAAGGTTAACCCACTACAGTAAAACCAATTAAACCTATAGTTCTTTTTGGGGAGACCATCTGACTCATCACAGATTCTTACAAAATTTTGAACAAAGGTATCAGAGCAGTAGAAACAAAACTCCATGTTGTTACACAGGTGCATTACAATTTTCCCTGGAGTATTTATTGACATACTAAACATGTTGATTAATAAACTGCAATTAAAGGTAGAAATAAAGATTCAAAGATTGATATCCTGAATTTTTCATCAATTCCTTAGAGAATTTCTTTTGTAGAGAAAATGGAAAGCTAGTTTTATGTATTGAGCTAACGCTGATCTTATATTATGGTGAGAATTCACATGTGGTATTATTGTACATACTTTTAATGCATTTCTCCTGCATACACAAATAAATATTTTATTCCAGAGAAATATGTTCAGTTCTGTGCAGAAATTACTTGAAGAGGAAGCTGAATGAAAGAGGGTTTATATTCTGCTTTGGTTTCTGAGCATAGACAATTCTTTAAGAATTTTCCTGTAGCCATTGAATATTAAAGCTGATTTGAGATATCAGAGGAAAATGATTGTTTATTTGCTGCTTGATCACGTAGGTTGGAAGTGTTGTTTGTGCATGTAAACAAAGTAAGATTATACTTGGAATCAGTTACTGAAATCTGGATACTGCCTTTTTAAAAAGCAATTTGTTATATGCAGATATCTATGACCAATAAGGGAAGAACTGACTTTTGGTTTAGAATGTGATGAACAGAAACGGTATTTACATTTCTAGAGAAAATTCAATTATCTAGGAATAAAAGTAGTTGGATTTCTCTTGTACTTGGCACAGGAAAGCATGTTGCATAAGATAGCACTGGACATGTCTGTTGTGTGACACTGACCAAATCACCTTGTCTCTCTGTGTTCCACTACACAGTGGGATAAAAAGTGTTCTGACATTTATTTCTAAAAATGTCTGTTATTAAAAACTTAATATTACCTTTTATATGAAATTGACATGCTTATTAATGACAGACTACAGATCTGCAAGCAGGTGATAATGAAATTAAAGATCCGTCTTGCTTTTGAACATAATTCCTGTTTATTTGCATTATTTAAAGAAGGCAAGGGACAGATCTACAAAAAGTAATGCATCAAGGAAAACTTTTATTCAGAATATTGGAAAGTATAGTTCATGATCAATTATCCTTATCCAAGCCTCATACTTAGGGATGAGATATATGAATACATAATTGTGTAGATCAATTGTCTAGTGATGAACCAATAAACTAGCTGGTGAGTAAAAGATCAAAGGAAAAACAGACGTAGTGCTTAGACGTTTGCAACAGCAACTCCAGGCACTGGGTTACCTTATGCATGCATTACAGTGGAGTCCTCCAGCTATTGGTTATGGGCTCTGGGGAACAGTGCCATTCAGCCCATCACCTTTAAAGTTACTGCTTCCCACTGAAACTGGATATGGGGGGAATTAGTAGTTATGGAAAGAACACGAGGCCCAGAAGTCGTTGATCAAATTTTACACACATAATTACACCTAAAACGTAATCACAAGCCATCACACATGAAGAAATTGCTACATGAGAATCTCATGACACAGTTGCCAGTAGCAGCTCCAAGTAACAGAAAGCATTAGGATGATAAAGGTTTCATCAAACTTCCAAAGAATTCTTTGGGTCCCCCTAAAATATTTATTGCACTGTTTAGATCATCCCGATTTAATTAATGCTATTGCTTCTTAGACCTTATGAAAATGAGAGACTGAATACAGAATTCTATGTGAACTGCGTAAGTATACAAGTATCCTTCTCTGTGGCCCAGCTGCAGCACTTTAATTTTAATTTCTAAAATATTGCTGCATTCTTGTCTGTTAAAAGTAGATGTAGACCCTTATGCCAAATTGGGTGGTTCCCTGATGTGAGTTGTAACTGTAGTTTCTGTAACTCATTAGGAAACAGCTCAAGGAAGTTAGAGTAATTGAAAATGTAACTCAAATTATTTTTTTCCACAGGGCAGGTCTCTAAAAGAAACAATTTAATCTGTAACAGTTAGTCCTGCTTATTTACTTAGAAGAGACTTATGCTTTATTTCCTGCAGGTTTGATTCAGTAGTGCACTGGAAATAGTCAAGTATGAGAAACACCACTCCTCTGGTGATGACTTTTGAAGAAAGTCTTATTGTGGAAAATCTATTCTGTCAGATACAAACATTTCCACTCTCAGTCACTTTTCTTGGTAGCAGAGACGTCTTTTTATCCAACAAAAATATCTTTAATATTTAGCAATATACTGAAAGCAATGCATAGAAAAGTCATTATGTTACAATTGTCATTATGTCACAATTAAATGCTCATTGAAGAAAGAGATTAATGTTCTCAGCCTCGAATATTAACAGCTTCTGCAATCAAGTCAAACCAATCCATTTTTAGTTGTTAGTTTCACTAATCACCATTAAAATTCGGAGAATGCTGAATGTGTTTAAAATATGAGTTGTGTATTGAAGTTATTGATAGCATTTTTCAGACGGAAATTGGGAATTCTGTATAATTGTGCTCCTGGGCAATGTCCAAAAATGGCTTTTCTATAAATCTCTACTTAAAGAAATGTCCAAGGAATGGAAAGAAAATCTATTGTCCAAATTGCTGCTTACAATTACTGCCGCTGAGCATGGTACTTTTGCTACCACTGCAGCTTCTCAATGCAAGATCCTTAGAAAGAGATCAAGTCTATATTTTTCTGACCAATAATAGCATAAAGTTACGTCCTGTGTCTCCAAATGATTGCCCCTCTCCTTTTCCCAAAATGTAATATTCAAAGATGCCTTTCAAATCCCTGAGAAAATCCATTGCAAGGAAATCTGCAACAGTAACCACATATGTAATTCCTGAAATTAGACTCTTTTCTCACGTCCTTCTCTAGTTCACTTCACCCACAGAAGTCCTTTCTTCTGATACAAATGAAAACAACATATTTATTTTCCAAGCATTGAGTTGATTTGACCAGATAAGGATCTGGTCCTTAAACGTGTATGACTGAAGACTTGAAAGCACTGGTCATGTTGAGGACAGTAGATTTCTGAGGGGGGACTGTCACTGTGGCAGGTTTACGTAAGTTGCCAGCAAAACTAGACTGTGACCTCTCCGGGGTTTCTAAGGAATAACAATAAAAAGCCAGTGCTCAGAAGGTATCTAAAGTGACATTTAAAGATTTAACTGTTTAAACAGAAGAGTAGCTTGAACACTGGTTTATATTTTGCACATGAAAAAATACACATTAGATGTGGGATAGAGAGCTTCCAAGACTGCTGGTCCTTCATTATTAGAATGTAAGTTGAGAAACTACTTCATTATGTATTATTTTGATGATCAGTTAGAGGAATTAATTCTTCCAGAATTAATTTCAGAAACAATTAAATATTTGCAAATACAGGGAGACAGTGCCAGTTCAGAGTCAATATGTGATTAAGTCTCATCATTATCTGAAATCCCACCATTACTTTCCCAGCAAGTACCTAGTTAAGGTACAGCTTGATGTTGTTTGAAGTCTCCCAAAGCATAAGGAAACATAGTAGAAAATTATAAAATAGCATTAGAAGTACATACTCTTGCAGTAGCCCACAGCACAGATTGCAATTAGCTTTCACTGAACTGCTTCACAGAATTAATTATTAGCACATCAGCAGCAAAACTATTACTCAGTCTGAGAATAGTTTCTTAATGCCAATGGCTATTTTGTGTTGCTGGAAAAAATAGACAGTGTAAAAAGAAAATGTGCAGTTGTAGATTAATACAAACATATGTAAAAAAAAGCTTTCCCAAATGTCCTGCCCTTGACCTTGGCTTTTTCATGACCCACAGTTCTGTCAGCCCATCAATTTGTAGTCATCCAGTGTCCTCCCTCTGTTTCCTCTCACTCTCTGACTTGAACAGGAGACCTCTTTTACCTGCCTTACCTTAATGCATTAGGAATTTACATCAGAGTTTCCACTAGACAGCTTTCTGATCACATTTAAAAAAAGGTAAGTAAGAAGCTTGAACAAATCTAACAGTTGATATGAATAGATAGATGCCAGCATTTTTAGACCAGTATGAAGGGAAAGTTTTAATCAGAATGGCTGAATTCTGAACAGTACAATAGTCTACATACTTTAAAGTCCTTACAGTGAGGCAAACGAGCAGATTGTTATTACATGAGGTTCAGGCAAGCCTAAGGCTGAGAGGGAAAGATTGCAGCCATCAGCAGCAGTTCTTCACGCTCTCTTATAGAACACATTAAAATGTGTTCTATAATTGTAATGTAGTTGTGGGTTTTGATCTATATTGTTTTAGCAACAAAATCTTATATGAAGCTAGGAGAATTTAAAGATGAATGGGTGTGGCTGCAAACTCATTTTCCCATTTTGATCTTACAAACCAATGACATTTTTACTTTAGATGTTCTAGGTCAATATCACATCTTACATGGAGGCAAACATATGAAAAGCTAAACACTAAAGGGCTTTAAAAAGAGAAGTATATTCAATACTGTGTGGAAAGTACATGGTATTACATTTTTTCCTCCAAAACATTGAGCTAAACAAGAAAATAAAGAGTCAGCATACCCCATTAGTTACTGGTTTGTGAAGAATTAATTATGTAGTTGGGGTGTGCTGTTATTTTTAATTCATTTTTCTATCCTGTTGGACCCTGAAAAGTAAATTTGATAGACATCTTTGAATACTTGATACTGTGCAAGAAGGTCACAGCCTTAGAGTGTGTTCTATGCAGTTTTAGAAGCCTGCTCTTTCAAACCTAGGACCAATGTTTGTGGTGTTGACTACAGAGAACACATACTTTAAATGCATGACCTTTGATTTCTTCCTATCTGACAGGAATCGTTACTGAAAATACAACAGCTAAGAAAATATATTATGCAGATACTCTGGTCCAGCTCTCAGAACGAACAACACACGCTCATAAAAGAAAGTTCTTGGCTACTTCTGCATTTTTTCTAGTCAAATACCTGCAAATGAGTTTAAAAGCATCTGTAAGTTTTTGCTTTGATTAATTATCTTTACTCCAGGGTTCAGAAGATTAAAATATGGAGTATCACTCAGAACAGATATCAGTATTATCAGCTGGAAATGAACAGAGAATGAAACTGGTTAATGCAAGAAGGCTAAATTAATGAAAACAGAACTGCTGTCAATACTTCTTCTGCTAAGAAACTAACAACATGGGCCATCAGAGCAGAATATAGCCTGACATTACAGAGTTTAGTCATGTGGACTGGAACTCTGCTGAGATATATAGGACACAGAGGCATATAGAAAACTGACATTTTGTGCCCTTAAAGGAAAAAGACATTTTTCGCTTAAAGGAAAAGACCCCAGCTGTTTAGACTCAGATAGAACAAGCTGGCTACAGAGCAGGAGATTTGAGCATGTGGGACCCAGACTTGCTCAGGGGATCAGCAAAAAACCACCAACTTTGGTGACAAAACACCCTCTTCCAAAAAATGCATTGAAATTCTCTGAAGGAGAGAAAAGACAGTATGACAAATATTAGTTCAGTTCTGCTCTAAAGACTGGAATATTATTTCTGGTAGCTTTGGAGTGGGAATCAGGACTGGAATGTCAATAATTAAGTAAACCTCATGAAAGCCTATCATATTGCTGAAATTGCCAGCTCTGCATAAATGCTTTGCACAGCTTTGTTGACTGGAAAAATGCATTTTGGCTCTTTACAACCAATATAAACTATTTATTTTAGATTCATAAAGGAAGAGATATGAATGTGTTTTGATTAAAAAAAAAAAAAAAGAAAGATTAAAAGCAAACCAGATTTTCAAAAATAGGTTTGCTTGTTCCAGAGGACAAGTCACTAAACTAAAAGTTAGAAACCTCCTTTGCAGAGTCATCCCTGTTGCTGGAGGGGAAGGTTTTTGCTCATGCCTCCCTGTAGCCAGGGTGCAGGTCTGGCAGGCTTTCTGGCCAGCTGGCAGCTTGTTTGGTGTGATGCTACTGTATATGGGCCTGGAGGTGCCATGTTTGCCCTTTGGGACCAGGAATGGGAAATTGATTGGTCTTTGCAGTTTCAATTAAATTAGAAATTTAATATTTCCTCATTCATGTTAGTACTGTCAGTGATGCTTCATTAGGAGTGATTGTGGTCCAAAAATCAAAAGGATAATTTCAAGAGAAGCAGGAAGAAACTCGGAGCTGAAATTCCAAAACCTGCATGTTAAAATACAAAGTCAGTGTGGGTATGGAGAAGTGACTAAATGCGATTTTTTAAAAAAGGGAACCTAGTGGTATATTTTTAGACTACTGGTTCAGTTTTATTGACTTTATTTTCTTTGTAAATCAAATAGGGAATAACAACGCTGTATAACAAATCAGTTCCAGAAAAGAGTCAAGAAAACAATGCACAAGAAAGCTTCCCTCACAGCAGGGACTGCATTTGCTGCTGCTGTACTTTAGCTCCTTTGACTAAAGGGTTAGCTGGCTCTTGTTATTTTTCTGCTGCTGTTGCTTTTTCTCAAATTAAGCTGACAGCTCAGTTTCCACAGTCTACATCTTTTCATGCTGAGAAGCTCAGTAAAACAGTCCAAAAATTGTACTGCCCATGCAATGGGTAAAAAGATATCTGTAGGTATTTGATCTTAAAAACACAAACAAAATGGAATGTCAACTGTATTTCTACACTCCAGAAAAGTCACTGAAGACAAGTAAACAGAAAGACAACCACAGAAGAGTCTAAAAAGATCTGTGAAAAATATTTTTTTTCAATTTAATGGGCTTTAATAACAAAGCAAGACTTCTGGCAGGAACGAAAAAAAAGACCTTAAAGCACTTTAACAAACTGTTCTCTGCTTTCTACTTTGAAACCGTGCTCTGTGGCTTGGAGTTCCCTCACAGAAGGGAAAGGTACGTTGTTCTGTGCAATTTCTACTATCCAGTGTGTGAAAGAATCAACCTGAGAACGGTGTTACCATCAGGCTTGATATACCGTTCTCATTTTCAAAGAGGGACTCTCTTTCATTGGTATTTCCATAGTAGGTGTACAGTACTCAGAGAACCACATAAATTGGTAGTCTGTAAAAAACTCACAGACACTTTTCAAAACTTGTCAACTATTAGGCAGCTTTATGTAATGCCCATCATGCTGACACAGTCGTTGTCGTTCTCACCCTTGCTGTTCCCATTTGCCTCTTATATTCAAGATTGAAAACATGATCAGGAAGGAACCAGCATTGATTATGTAGCTATGCAGTGTCTGGCATGCTCTGTATTGTGCGATTGTGACAGATGATGACATCAAGTGATTTTTCCTCGACATTGATTATGAGGTGATGAATTCTGAAATGTTGGTTTTTCATAAAACCCTTAGAGAGCACCTTAAGACCTCCAGCATATCCTATGCAGTATGTATCCTAGGTGCTACATTAACACTTGCTGAATGCCTTAGAGCTCCTTGATGGCACCCACAACGTTGCTTTAAACAAGCAATCTTTCTTACTTGACTGTTTTCTCGATATCTGATGGACAATCAGGGGATGCCTCTATGTCTTTTAAAGCATTTGTTCTATTCTCTTCTGTCACCTAGATAATTCAAATTCACTTCAGTCTTGCTTGGACAACCTTTGCTGCACAGAAATGAACATTAATTTCTGGATATTTTGAATCATTTGTGTAATCTGAAAATAACCCTGAAGAAGCCCAATAGTTGAAGCTGTGGTGGCACTGGCTCTCTACTTCCCTCTTCTGTTTAAATACGGGAATCTCAGTTTGTTGAGTTTCATGTGGATTTGTTTTTCCATTTTTCCAATGAGTTTAGTCTTTCAATGAACAAGTCATTTGCAGAATGCTATGTAAATGTCTTATTTGCGTTCAGAGGTGACATTGAATAAAACATGCTCTGTAATGGATTTTGGGCAGATGTGTTGCATTACAATGTTACTTTTCAGTGGGAGAAGAATTTCAAGATGAGACAATTAAATATGAGCTAAAAGGAAGTATTCCTCTAAGCAGATAACTTATGAAGCTATGCTTTTCCTCTGCTCTGCACTGCTGAAAAGTGAGCATAAAAAACATGGACTCAAATTTCCATCTTTGATATTCAAACACTGCGTTAGGTTCTCCTTAGTTTCCTGCTGTATTAATTTAGTCTTGCATTTGAACTGAGGCTTATATCTGCTTATGTTCATGGTAATTATGGAAGGACAGGCACTTGGGCTTTACTCCAGAATATGCCAGCTGGCTCCTAGGATTTTCAGAGCTGTAGCTGATTCCCTGATTTAGGGAATCAATGAAACCTCTGAGCCCTCTGTCTTTTTCTGCTTTTTTTCTCCCAGAATTGTTCCTCTCCCCATAGTCACATCGTAGACTGAACAGGTGTGCAGATCATTTTCCACCCCTGCCATGCCCAAAAAAGAAGCAAAAGCCTTCTATGGAAGAAAAACCCATCTATTTAGTTATAGTAAAAAAAAATGTAAATATGTGACCAGAATGAGTTTATGACTTGATGTTGTGCGACATCTGATAGTTTCATATATGGGTTGACTACTAGGGAGTATGTCAGGTCAGATGATGATATAAAGGCACAGAGTAAAGGTGAGGAGTTATTAATACTGTTTATATTATAGCTTCTTTGGTTCATATTAATTCTACTTCTTACAATGAAGTCCAACCATTTTTATTTACTGTTGTATACATTACATAACAAAAGTCAAACTATATAGTTAAAGTAGATTTCAAACTGAATAATTTTGATAAATGTACTAGAAATGTTCACAAAATTAGTTATTTCCACTTGAAAGATTTAGATATTGTTAAATAAAGTTTTCAATGGAAAAATTGAAAAATCTTTATAAGAAGTATTTTAATCAGCTGCATTACAGAACCTGTGCAAAAGCCTGTAAACTGGTTCCCTGTAAAATTCGGTACATCTTCTTAGTGATCAAAACGTGTTATAATTATCTTCCAGTTTTGCGGCTAATTACCGGCTAAAATCTAGTACTATTAAGAATGTTCGGCTACTTCTGCCGTCTCTGCAATTAATTAGCTGTCAGTAGTGACAACAATGGTTCCTTTGTTTACTTAGTGCATATCCTGGAAAGCATGGAGAAAGGGTAAGAATATACCCCAGTGGGGGTCGGACTAGATGATCTCCAGAGGTCCCTTCCAACCCCATATCATTCTGTGATTCTGTGATAATAATTGCAAGTAACAGCTCCCCAGAAAACTGTCCTGCATTTCTCCAGCATTTTACAGCTCAGACACTCCAAAGCTAGAAGTGGATCCTTTATATTTAGTAGTCCTTAAAAATATTTTTTCTTCCATGGATGCAACCTATGGCTTTTTTGACTCTTGTAAACTTTTAGCATCTACAATTGCTTGTGACGACTTAATTCCATTGTCTGTGAAGAACCATTTCCCTTCATTTATTTGCAGTGTCACCCTGTGGTTTCCCTCAAAGCCCTCTAGTGCACCCTTTTTGTAAATGTCATATACCTTATTAAGCTGGCCGTGAGGAATACACTGATAAGGTAAGGGGAATTAGGAATTTTCCCCGGTTACGTATGAAATCGAAATTAACCCCAATCAACAAATGAAGTGACTCCCAGGCTCTTAGTTGGTATCTATAAAAACAAATTAGTCCTTATGTCTCAAACAAAAAGTTCTGCTTCAGACCTTCTTAAATGAACTTGAAATTCACTTTGATAATCAATTAATTGATACCTCTGAAAAGTCTTGTCAGTGAAGACAGAGGCTAAATGGGCAGATTAACAAGAAGGGTTCAAACAAGACTATGGTTTCAACATCTCCTGATGTTGCAGACCAGCACTAGCAGAATGTGCTAGTCCCTGCTCAACAAGCGTGAAAACTTATTCCTGCTTCAGAAAACGTAATGGAAATGAAAAATTCATATGGAGCACCAGGAATTTATGGATTTGGGAAAAGATCAAGGAACACTTTTCTCCAGAGGAACAAAGAATGAGCTGTGAGAAAATATAAGACAACAAATTTCTCACAAATCATTTTGGCTATTTTGGTCTATAATATATAGATAGCCTAGAAACCAGCAGCAGTATAACGTTTAAGGGGCCAAGACTATACCTTTTCTAAATTTCTTTTATCAGTCACGGCTGATAAGTAAGTACAAAAACTTCATAAATTTAGAAATTCCATCTTTCTAATCTCTTACCTTGTTTTACACTCTTGTGCATTTCTTTCCTCTCCTATTGTTTCTGTGCTATACATGGTTCATTAGAATTTTTTTCATTCTTTCCTTTTCATTTTCCCTTCTTTGTACTTAGAAAGATGTATTTTTTTGCCTTGTCCTTTTCAGCATTCGTCTTTGACTCAATTTTTTTCAGTACTTTTTGTTCTCTTAACCTCTTTTTTTCCCCAGCTAGTTGCTGTTATCAGTTCCATATCTCTCTCTCTAATAATTAACATATATATAGTGCTTTATAATAGTGAAAATATCTGTCTTCTTGCCTGGAAGAGTGGAAAAATTCAATCAATCCACAGAAATAACAGGGGTCAGAACTGCAGACACTGGAGATTCGTGCTGCCAATTCAGTCATTACTGATTTTTTTTCCATGTCTGCAGAGATGTCCTGCTTTGTAGCCAGAGATATTACTGGCTTTTGAGAACAGGATTTGGCTGATATGCAGAGAGCTGAGAGGAGACATATCCTAAGTCCTGTCAATGGCAACTGAGTCACCCAGTACAATTCATTGTCCTGGATATTCCTCATATCCAGCCACACAGAAACTGTGACTACAGAAATTCAAGACCTATGAAAAGTCTCTGAATTTGGAAAAAATTTCATAGTGATTGGTCTGTTATACCTACAGTCAGTTTTCATTAACAAAGGCATTGCATAGGTAAAGAACGCTCATTGGGCACTTGAAAAGCAGAAAAGAAAATAATGTTGAGAGTCTGCGGTCTTCTGTTTCCCAAAGAAACACCTTACTGATCTATAGCAATTCCTGAATCAAAGTAAACTTCTTTAATGCTTTAATAGGTGGTGAAAGAGGGTTGACACTTTCCCTAACAATAATTAGTACTGCAGTGGGGAAAGTGTTCAGGCAAATGCAATCCATTTTATTAAAATTAAAGATGAAAAAATTCAGTAAAAGGCACTTTTTAGATAGTATGAGATTAAAGCGTTTATAGTGTGACTTGTTTGTACTGCAGTGTAGCTATACACATCAGTAACATCCTGTATCTCTAGCCCAAAGGGATGCTAGAAAATTTAGTTAATGCAGGTTGGTGTTTTCTGAAGAAGTCTTAGGGTTCAGACTTTTATCCTAATCTGTCTTTGTATTCAACAGAGAAAAATGTGAGTTTTCAGGAGCTGTTTTAGGATAACATGGTATGCCTTTGATGGGGAATAGGAAACTAAATTAGCAGTGGAAGTTTATTCTGTAAGTACCTACATTTGATCAAATGAGACTCACACAAAATGTCTGCACCACTGTGAAGCACTCGTCCATCCTTTGCATTTGTCATCATATCATCTTATCTGTTATTTTATTGTCAGTCGTTAAGTATTATCAGTGTGACACTTCACTGCCAACTTAACGTTGATTAGCCTGAATATTTTCATATCAGCAGCAAAAACTACCATTTTGCTATTCCCAAATATTTTGAACTACACAGAAGACCTTGTTCCTTTGGACTCCCAAGGCAATTCCTCAGACTACAAGAACTTAAACATAACTTCCACAGCTGACATAACTGAAATTGTTAGGGCAGCTTGCTGTCTGAGGGCTTTGGTCACAAGGACAATCTTTCAGATTTTGAAGGATCTATGCTACGCATTTCACAAAGGTAATTATATTAAAAAAAAGAATGTCTTTCCCTACAGTTAATGCTTAAATGAATAATAAATGTCACGTTCATCTTCGCAAACTAGTTCCTCAGATGTGACATTAAGAAACAGTCCTTGAAGTACACCTTCAGGGAAGTCTAGTGGAGTTTCTATTCATATGTAGGTAGCTATTAATAATGTACATGCTGCTGTGTATTATTCAACACTTCATAAATGGCATTACAGCTTTTAGACTATTTTGCAATTGTAAGGGATAGTAATAAACCATTGGCTTTCACTCAGTAACTCATACAGAAAGTTTCCTTTCTAATTTAGGTCAGATAAACTAACTTTTAAATTTCAACAAACATGGCTATTGTTAGCAATTGTGATTAAAGTATTACTGAACAGGATACCACACAATTCATCATCTCCTATCAGTTCTGATTCATGCAAGCATGTAAGCAGAAGGAAGTAAAGAGACTTATCTACATTTGGACTAATGTCTGAATTTAATGGTGAAACAGCAAACTGTCTTTATGTGCTCCACAGCACACAATACCCAAACCCCAAACGTATAGGAATTCTGTAACACTTCTATGTGTGTGGCCTCAGCTTAGGCATATGCTGTAGAATTACAGTGGGATAAGATGGCACTGAATTTTCCTTTTGATGGATTGAGTGCTAATAAGATGAGTTAAAGATGAAAGAACTGCAGCAGTGGCTTCCAGGAAAATGCCACCTACACTGCAGCACATCATCTCATTCTACATCATTGTATAAAATCTAAGACTTTCATTTATCCCTTCAGGTTCCACATGAAGACTACATACTTGGGCCTTATGCGGCTGAAGTGGTGTTCTCATCTCATGAAGAGGTTATAAAAGAAGCAGAAAGTGAAAATCAGTTTTTGCTTGAAACAATAGCTAAGAATTTAGGACTATATCACAAATGAATATCACAAACCACTTTGTCCGGGCCCTACTCTATCTAATCTAGTTTCTGCCAATTCTATCCAATACATAACAGATTCAAGCACAGATCAGACACTTAAATAGCCGTGATCAAATGAAGAAATACCTTGGGGTGCTATGCCACAATGTTATGATCTTTAAAGGAAAATTCTTTGAGAATACCATGTTCTCCAGAATTCTTCTGCAGCCAGCTCACATAACCTAAGCAAAGGTATGGGTTTCCTTTGTGGTTCATAGAGCAGGTCCCTTCAGTTCCATCACTAGGCTAAGGCAAACATGTCCCCTTCATGGTATTTCTGCAGTATGAATCTAGCGAACATTGCTATCACAGTGTATTCCTCCTAAGTCTTAGCTGCAAATAAGAGTTTAGGTGAGAGTTGGTTAAGCACAGTGATGTTAGTGTTCCCTGCTACAGTGAACCTCACTGTTAATGAAGAAGAAAAGCTACATGCATTATTGCTGGAAGCCTATAAAGACTGTTTTTAAAATATAAATTGCATATGTTTTAGCTCAAGTTCTATATTCCTAACTTGTAAAGGTGTGCAGAACTGTAAACCATTATCTACATTTTTACATCTAATGTAGATGCAGATTCTACATTTGTAGAATGTAGAATCTACATTGTAGATGTAGATCTAGAATTTACATTGTAGATGTAATGTAGATTGTACATTTTCAAGATTTTCATGTCAGCATTTTCAGGATTCTCAGGGATATTCAAATTTGCATTCAAAGTGTATGAAACAGTCTAATTAGTTATTGGTCCTTTATACGTATTTCAAGAGGCTACAAAAATGGCAGGAGATCTTGGACTCCTGTAGATTTAGAAATGAGCCTACTATTCTACTCCTGCCTACAGAAATCCTGGGTTTAATTAATACAACAACACATCATTTTAAGGTTTCAAGGAATGAATAGGCTAACACCATCATGTGGTTAAAACAAGGCCCATAATATACTACGGAGTCTGCCAAATCAGTATTATGAAAAGCTAGTCATAGATATATGCTGTATCATACATTTAGTTGTCTGGTATCACGAGTGCTATCACAAAATTGCATGATTTGAGTTTGCTCAAAAGGTCATTTCTTACTTTGTTTGAATGAATTGTTCTATTATGGTGTGTAAAGCAGCCTATAATAATTGCTATACCTATTTGGTCTCAAATAAACATATTTGCAAGTGATTTATTAGGTAAACAGGACTAAAAGCAAAGTTTTTAGCTTTCTTTATCTCTTTTTATCTTTTCTGCTTTGGAAATTAGGGTTAGCCTGTCTTCTTGTTCTTCTTGCATTTCTTGTAAAAAAGTCAGTTTAGATGAGTGAAAGAAAATAAATTAAGCATCAGTGATTAAGCATCGCTTAAAAGGACATGGGGTGCAGGTTGTGGAGGCAGATGGGGGAGTGAGGAGTGTTAGTAGAAGGAGGTGGCTGGGAAGGACAAAATTAGGTGAGTTCATTTGATACAGCCAGGAAATACAATGTAGAAGTATCATGCTGTTAAATTAAACCAGAATGAAATACCCCAAAATCCCAACACTAATGTAAAAAATGAGATGTCTTACACTTCCCAGCAAGTTTGAGAACAATCTCTTCCTTGGTAATATAGTCTAGTTATTGAAGCAATAAATTATTGGTGGGTATTTCCATCAACACCAGCTCAATTTGTTTCACTTGTGTGGTGGTTTTGGCTGAGATAGAGTTGATTTTCTTCATAGTAGCTAGTATGGGGCTATGTTTTGGATTTGTGCTGAAAACAGTGTTGGCATTCTTGTTATTGCTGCACAGTGCTTACACAGAGTCAAGGCCTTTTCTTCTTCTCACAGCACCCCACCAGCGAGCAGGCGGGGGTGCACAAGAAGCTGGGAGGGGGCACAGCTGGGACAGCTGACCCCAGCTGACCAAAGGGATATTCCTTACCAAATGACATCATGCTCAGCATATAAAGCTGGGGGAAGAAGAGGGAAGAGGAGTTCAGAGTGGGAAACGATGTGAAAACTGGATTCCCAAGATGTTTTTTTCCTTCAGTGAAGAAGGGAAGATTTTTTCAAGGACAGAGATAGCACTTCAAAAATCTGCAAATATTTTGGATTTCAACAGCCTTCTAATATAAGGTGCCTTCTTTCCCCAGTCAGTGCCAATGTTAGGAGCGCTTTTGCATTTGTATACCTTTGGGTTGGTACGGCTAGCAGGGGTGCCAGACTTCATTCATTTTTTTTTCTGAGAATTACTTGTATATAAGCTGTCATCTAAATTTTCATGGTAGATTCTCTTATCTAAGTACCTAGGAGAAGTCTTTGGTTTTGTCTTGGAGAATTGACAAAGGTCAATTGATTAATAGCCAGGGTCTGAACAGCATACTTCTCTCTCCTCTACTGATTCCTACGCTAAAAGAATAGTTGCCAGTCTCCGGTGGCTCCTTGTTCTCACATTGGTGAAAGCAGGAGGCAGTGCAAGCTGCAGGAGACTCTCTTGGAGGTTATGCTGCATCATTGGAGGGTCGAGGTAGTGCTGGAGGAGAGGAGGGAGGAACTTGAATGATCAATCAGGCAGGACCAGTGGCAATTTTTAGCTCATGAGGACTCCAAATTGACATAGGCTTGGGAGTATGAGGATCTGAAGTGTTGGCAGGAAGCTGTCTGTCTCCGTTCAGAGTTATCATTGTTCTGATGGGTTAGCTGCAGATCAACTGGAAGAAAAGAGAAGAGAAAAAGAGGGTTGGATCCATCCACAACACAGTTGTTGCTAACTGAAAGTATTACAACTTCTAGCTGTTTATATAGGTTGAAACTTTTGAAATCTTAACTTCTCAAAAAAATGCACTTAGTTGTAATTGTTAAATTACTTAAAAAGAGATTCCAAAGATTAAAATTACACTTTCATAGAGCCAGCTACCCTCTAATAACTCAGGGACTGTTTCTCAGGCTACGTAGACAGACTTGTTCTGAATATTTTCTGTTCCTAAATGGAGAGCTTTAGACCCATTGCAAATTCCAGATAAGCCAGAAAAAATCAGTATGTCTGTAAAGAGCAAATTAACAATCATAGTAAAGGCAGTTGCAGCTAGGATTCAGGGACAATGCATCATAACATATAAAATTGATAGATTATCAATGGGGAGAGGTTGTCTTAAAAATAAATATGGGAAATTGCATTAGGATGTCTGAAAACTTCATCCAAGACACTGGTGTCAATGGCAAGATTCTGTCTGAGAGTGCCCAGTGGAGTAAGCACTGAAAAGAAATGCAAGTGATGCATGTCTCCAGTTACATATGGTATGCAAAAGTCTTTACCAGCGATTCTCCTGCTCTATGAGATTTCTGATCCATCCACAGGTGCGAAACTGATGCAGGATCTCTCATACAACCGAGCCAAGCAGCTGGGGTCCCAGAGCAGAAGGCAGATCAGGGTTCAGCTCGAAGGCATCCTGCTGGGAAGCATGTTCTTTCTAGGATATGGCATCTCTAACATCAGGTGACTGGAAATGCCTGTGCATGACCCACTGTGTGTATATCCCTCATGCAACTAATTTCATATGCAGGGTTCAGTCATTCCCCTGAGGTGTGCATTTACCTTCTTTTGTTATGCTTTACTTGTCTAGTGTTTGATTTCTGTTACTTTTCAGTGTTTTCTGCTGTTTTCAACTTTCAACGGTTAATGTATTAAGTAATAATGCCGTTCAGACTGTTGTCTTACTTTATAGAAATGTATAGAGCAATTTCAAGTGAAAATCCATAGCTCCCAGAGAATCATTAGCAATTATTAAGCCCTTTCTCAGGGAGCAGTAAGGTCAGAGCAGATGAATTAGTGATCCTATATGTGGTTTGGTCTGAGCAAACAAAATATTTTTCCTAGTATTATTCCAGCATTAGAAGTCCACCTTGAAGTCCAGTTTTGTGAAAAATTATACTGTCTGTCATAACTGCAACAGCCCTGAAAAATCTATATTACTTAAATACTTCTCTAACCACTCAAGGAACAATAACATAGACAAATCAACTGCTGACATAGAAAACTTTGTCACAGAAATATTGTTTTTCTAGTAGCTTGACTTTTCATAAGCAAATACAGAAGAAAGGCAAGGAATTTATTAACTACCATTTGACTTGCTGATCAGATTTAAGATGTATATTCACACAAACCCCCCCATATATGCTCACACAGACACATCATTATTTACATTTTCAGCTAGTTGCTTTCTCAAGCAGATGTTTTCCATTTTCAAATAGTCACTGAAAAAAATCACCACGTTTAAATTCTGTATAACAGCTTAGAAGAGCAATACTGATACAAAAAGCTGAAGCTTAGCTTTTATGCAGTGTCTCACCTCAGTATTGCTTCCTGCCTTTGGGATACTTAACACTTAGTTTAAAAACATTACAGTGCAATAAATTTTGCTTTGTAATATAATCAACATTATGTTGGCATTTACTGTATTGTTGGAGGAAAGAAGAGAAAATTAAGGTCTTGGACAAAACAGACACATCCTTGCATACACCCTTGGCTTACAACATGTTTAAAATGTCCCAATGCAACTCTGAGTTTGTCTTCAGAGGCCCCAGGCCAGGTGCTAAGCAAGCAGATTCCACAGATTTTCCCAGAATTGGATCTACAGAGATGACTTAAAGCATCTTGGTTCCAAGGAAGCAAGCCACGGTGCTGGATATTGTGTTTCTGCAGAAAACATCTACTTAACTCATTGAAAGTTCACTTCCTGTGCAAAAAAGTGATTACTACAGTTACTTTTATGAATATAGATTTTGTAAACTGCATTGCAGTTAACATGCTTGAAATGAACATCGAGATAGACTCAGCATCCAATTCCTGCTTTTTAAATTTACACTTCTTAAATTAAGATTATGAGAGTAGAAGCACGTTAACACAGATCTTTTAAGAACCTGTTAGAAGTGCTAGTGATTGGCAGAAAGACCAGATGATAACCATACAAAGGTGATGATTTCACTTCTGATTTCTGAGAAATCAGAAGAATGAGAAGATATTCAATGACCTTATCGTTCTCTACAACTACCTGAAAGGAGGTTGTAGAAAAGCGGGGATTGGTCTGTTCTCCCAAGTCACAGATGATAAGACAAGAGGAAATGGCCTCAAGTTGTGGCAGGGGAGGTTCGGATTGGATACTAGGAAAAATTTTTGCATTGAAAAGGTTGTTAAGCACTGGAATGGGCTGCCCAGGGAAGTGGTTGAGGCACCATCCCTGGAGGTTTTCAAAAAACGGGTGACATTGTGCTTAGAGACATAGTTTAGTAATGTGTTGGGGGTTTTTTTTGTATGGTTTTCTTTTGTTTGTTTGTTTGTTTGTCTTTTTTTATCAGAGTTAGGTTGATGGTTGAACTAGATTATCTTAAAGGTCCCTTCCAACCTAGATGATTCTATGATTCTATGATAATATTAATAGGTATTATAGATGTTATAGGCATTTTGTTCGGTCTCTTTAGTGTGTTTCAAATAACTGTTTCTTAAGGATCGGTAATTTAATGATCAGTTTGATTTTTTGGTTTGCAATCAGGATTCCATTTCAGTTATCTGATGCACAGTCTTGAGCAACGCAAAGGACTTGGTCTTCAACTGCTATGTTAGAAAAAAACAGTTTTACATTATTTATACACAGTAAGTGACTTTTCTTTTTACATTATGGAACCAGAGGTTTTATCTGTGGTCTAGCTCTTAATTTTTAATTACACAGTAAAAAAAATCAGCTTACTGATCTCAAAGGCAAAAAGAAAGTAGAAGAAAACATAGGCCCTGATGTAGGAAGATATTTGCTTATACCTGGCAGAAATAAGCGGCTTCGATTTGGAATGAACTATTAGATCAATAACAGGATGATCTGTAGAAAGCCAAGTCTTAGAAAGGGTAGTACAGTGGGGGCTTGTATTAACTGACAAGCCAATGGCTATATAATGTAAGACATATGGCTATGTTCATGAGAACATAGGCAAGGCCAACTGCAAGCAGGAATTCTGCTGCTGATCTCAATCACTGACATCTATGCTTCCAACAGCTTGTCTTGCTCTAGCAATTTAACAGCAGGATAATTTTGTCTGGTGAAGCTTATCAACCCTGACCTTCTAAGAAGTGAAAGAAAATGGCTACACTTGCAGCAGAGCTTTAAAAGACAGGCTTAGTACTTACCTCAGAGACTCATCCTGGGACCTAATTAGTTCTTGTAAAATATGTAAAAATAGATTAAATTTAAAATCATATCTTTTATGACAGATAGCTTGTAACTATGGATTTTGTAGTCACAATGTGACAACACGTAAAATAGTATAGCAAGATGGAGTTTTTCCTAGTACATCTAGTTTAAACCAAAAAAGTGCCAAAGGGAAGCAAAGGAGGTTTCAGTCTCACACAATCTGTTTTGCAAGAGATTGCATCAAAAGAAACAAGCTTGAATTCTCTTCTAATGTGGGGCCATTTGCAAGTAGTGAATGTGTGTCACACTTCAACGCATCAACTTAAAAAATAGTCAGTACTTTAAGACTGTTCAGATATGAACATAAATCTTATCATCTGTAAGTTGTTTTTTCTTTATTCCCTCCAAATATAAGAACATTCTAATGAATATTTTTAAAAATCTTATATATGAAAGTGTAATTTTCAATTTTCTTTTTTCATTAAAACCTGTGGCACAGGTTAGAATACATACTTCAAATCTACGCATGGATTTTTATGAAAGAGACAGATAAATGTGCAACAGACATCAAACAAATATCTTCCAGATTTTTTCTCCTTTTGAAAATGCCCACTCTTACGGTATCTTTTTATCTTCCCTAGAAGATAAAAATTCTATAGAAATTTTGTTGTGTTTATTCATCTTCCTTAAGTTTCAGTGCAACATCATTTATACATTATGCTAGACAACTTTAAAAAGGCCTCGATCTTTAACAATGTCACAAGAACTTGGCTGACTTGATAAAAATGAACTCTACTTAACCCATAAAATATGAACATACTACTAGTCAGAAATATTCTCTTCAAGATATCATATTACTCTAGAACAGTTTGTTAATGTTTATTCCATAGTTACACAGGTAACTGTACCACACACCCTGGCTGATTTCAGTTTGGATCAAAAATACTTAATTTAAATGGGTACCCTCTTTGGATATTCCAGTATATTCCAGACATTAATTTTTAATGAAAGCTAAAAAATGCAATGAATGCATATCTCAGGTAATAGGAGAAAAGTACAATTGGTACTTGTGCTACCAAATTTATTCAAAACAGAGATTGCTTTATAAAACAGATGAATGTTTCAAGTCATTTGGGAACATTTAGAAAGGAAAGTATAATAAATGCAATGACATTGAGAGGACGGCAGCATTATTTGTTTCTGGAATACAGATTTTTTTAAAGTGATTTCACAAATCACTGGGATTTTTACTATGTAGCTAATAATTGTTACTACATTATCCTTTGAGTTGAGATTTAAGAAATTTACATGAAAAACAGTTGTTATGTCACTATTATGTCACATTCAGTATTTCACTTTCCTGAAGTCTCAGATGTGCTACTACCATCACTTTTGGGCTCAGCCTTGGCTAGCAGCCGGTGCATCTTGGAGCCGGCTGGCATTGGCTCTGTCGCACATGGGGGAAGCTCCTAGCAGGTTTTTACAGAAGCCACCCTGGTAGCGCCCCCACTACCAAAACCTTGCTATGCAAACCAGACACACCTGACTTCATAAATTGCCTTCAATAGGACTACTCACAACGAAAAATATTCAGTATCAGGAAAGCAATCACAATGAACTCTCGAGAGTTGTGCTTGTACAGGAAGTTCTACACTATACATGGTGTATGAATTGTGATTTTTGTTTCCTACCATGTTCTATAGACAAGAAATTAAAAATATGGGTATTACAGCATGTTCTCTGCAGAATATTGCTATTTTTAGCTCTGATGAAACAGAACGTGCTGTGCTACCCTAAAGAAACAACCTGTCTGCATTAAATGGTACTATAAACTCAACAGTTTCTGTAAGACAAGGTACTAAAAACTGCTGTTTTTTTCTGGCCCAGTGCTCACAGTAGAACAATAAGAAAAGTTGAAAGCCTTTTCCGAGTTTGAAAAGATTGTATTAGTGTTTTTGCTTTTCCAGTTGTATAACATTTTAACAAGTGATCTGACTTTTTAAAAATCATCAGTGCATCTACACTCTTCGAGCACATACAAGAATATTGTAATAGAATATTCACGTAAATTATTTTTGAATGAAATTTTGATGGCATTGGTTAATTCTCCAGACAACTAGAGTAATTTTCTCTTTGGTGTTCTAGTCATAAGGGCAAAAGAGTCAATAATATGTACCCCTAAATCCTATAACTTTAATAATCTGTAAAAGATTGCAGCTGTTGCCATTTAGCACATTTATATGATGTCCTCCAATAGCTGAAGAAATATTCTGACTTCTGAGTTACTGAGATTTTGAAAGCTGACAAATAGCTTTTATTGCTTGTGCTTTGTGACAGGCACAACTCTCCCTGTCACTTTGCCAAACTCTTCTTGGTCTGAACTGTTTCTTCACCTTTATTCTATGCATACCGCAAAATAAGGTACAGTATTTTGTCAAAATATTCAAAAACGATGGTAATATCAGATAATTTAAATTGGTACAGATACAGTAGTAATATCACAAAGGATAAGCTCTGATGGGTGAATTGCAAGACAAGGTAATAATAAATATAAACCTACGTTTAGCTTATATAGAGAAGCTATGCGTGTTTAGAATGGATTTACAGGAGGCTAAATGCACTGCAGTCCAAAGTTGCTTACCTGGGACCACTCTTCTGTCTCTTAAAATTTGGTTTCCTGGATTTGAAGTCATTACCTTCACTTGTTCCTCTACAGTATATCCCATACCTTATCTCCCAGTCCACAAAGTTTTTAAATGTATGACTAGCACAATGCATTTGAAGTTTCAGTGATTGGAATGAAATGTCAATCTGTCAATCTGTATAAGTATAGGGTGAAATAAATGGAGAAAGTCAGCAGTGGAAATGTTTAATAGATTATTTGACCTGTATTTGAAGGTAGACATATGCTTACACTTTTGTTGAATTGAACCTGATGATTATATCACCCATAAGGAAAATTAAAGGCAGATTGTTCCATGTGAAATATCTTGATTTTCTGTTGTAAGCAGTTTCAATTCAATAGTCTGGGACTAAAATGAGAAGCTTGCAATTCAGAAAAGCTGTGCAAGTTAAAAGAAGTTTGATATTGTTCCTATTTTGCAAAAGAGTCTCTGTAAAAGTGGTATTTTGAAAATTAAGTATCCATTGTTCCCTCTGGATAGACTCTCAGATGACTTTATTTCCTTTTTAGACATTTTCTTCTGTATCCCTATTTCTATCACTGGCTTTGGCTTTTCAGCAGATGCTCCACCTTCCCTTGTGTATTGATCCTGACTGGAAGACCATTGTATATCGAGAAGTTAGTGATCACGTAAGTTACCCTGATTATGTCCAGGCCTGTGCTGTGCTGCACATCTAGTATGGCCGTCAGGACTGTGTGGTGCAGCACAAATTTCTTGGCTGCAGGATGGCCTCAGCCAGCTCCCACTTGGTGCTGGTCATTACACTATCTGCATGGCCTTGCCTTTATCTAAAAGTGCAGCAAGAAGTTCTCACATGAACATCACTTCTGTTTGACTGTAGAAATGATAGATCAAGTTACTTCCTAGTCAGAAATTCAAATGACCAAAAGAGCAGAATCTCTTCTATGGATGGGATCTGCATTGCATGCTGTGCATGGGTTCCCAGCAACTAAGGGAATGTAAGATTATCTATGCAATTCTCTCCTTATAGTTTTACCTCTAAAAATGGCATTTAAAATGATACCTTACTGAGTCTGAGTACCTTTCTTATGGGGACCATAAGACCTTATGGGGTCTTATTTAAGACCCCATAAGAAGTACCTTTCTTATGGGGACCAGCACCTCCTGTTGCAGAATACCCTGTAAGACAATAATTTTATTTGCTCTTTTTCCCAAGATTACCCTAGGATTAATCTATAAGCAATTATTTTAAAGATAAACATAGTTGGAGTGTGCCGACTTTCAAGAAATCACTTAAGGGGAAAGTTAAAAGAGAGATTAAATATCTTAGAAAAAAGTGTTTACTTCTAACAAGTAGTAAGACAGTAAGGAAGAAGGAGATCCCACACCACTCCTATTGAAATGGGAATTGATTCAAGCCTCAAGACATATCAGTTACACAAATATGGAACAAGTATTTCCACAAATAGAAGTAGAAAGCTGTGTGATAAGACCTGGCTACATTTCATGTCTTCCTGTGAATTTTTAAGGAATTTCCAGGATTTGGGCTGTTCCTGTAAGAAGCTAACTCAGCCAACAGAGATTGTTAGAGCCTACTTTAACTTTTCTAGTTGAGGAAATTGTGTCAAATGTCCCCGGAAGGGAATGTCTGGTCTTCCACTCTTGTACCAATTACATGAAGGACCAGAAACCGGCTCCTTCTCAGGCCAGCAGTAAAGGCCATTACATGTCTATTCCCCATGGGGTTCTGCTGTGAACTTATAATTCCCTACTGAGGCCAGAACTTGTCCTCCCCTGCCCTCAAGTAATTCTCAGAAGTTGTCTTTTCTTATTATTTTTCGATCTAGGGGTTTTTGTTCGCTTAGTGACTTAGAGGGAAAAAATGAGTAGAGAACATCTTTAAATCAAATGGGGTAATTGTGCATAGCTGGCAGCCTTTTAATAACATGCAAAGTGGATTTTCCATCCATATTTACACTCTTCTAGTGTCAAAAAAAGGACAAAGCAGGCACAGCTGATGTTATTTTTAGATCTGGAGCAAGCCTTGTAGCATGTACTGTTTAGCCGAGACTGCCACAAACTGAAGAATAATTACAATCAAGCTCATGAAATTTTAACACAGAAGTGGCTGCATTATTTAGAACATTAATGTGGTTTCAGGAAAAAAGTAATTACTGGTTATCTATTGCCAGAGACATCGTTTGATGTCTAACTCCAGGGGTGCTGTTTATGTAGGAATTAATGCAAATTGTTTCAAATATTTTAAGTAAATCTACAGTAAATATTTTTTTTTGTGTGCTTCGACTGCCTTTGGTTGAAGAAACTGGACGGGTACCAAAGAGAATACATGTAATTTCTCCCTAATTATGGTGAATCATATCTCTTTCAGTTTTCTAGAGTGATTTACATTGCAGAATTTTCCCCATTATAACATATCCCTCCACAACTCTGTTAGCATGCCAAGCTGAGAAAAATTACGGGCTGCTCAATACATGAGGCTGCCTGTATCAGGAATAAGAAAAAAATTGATAGCAACTCCCACTTGCAAATTATGGCCACTTGAAAGATGTAGAAAATATGTCCTTTCTCATATTGTGTGTTACAGCAACTTTCAAAGCACAGAAACAGATTTAAAAATTTGGAAGATAGGGAGTTGGTCCATGTGTTCTGTACCAGAGTGGAAGATGAAAGAAGGAGAAAGAGATGGTGCAACTTTCTGTTTTTATCTCAAGAAGAAAGGTCCAACAACAAATGATGTCATAAAATAGCTGTTTAAATAGGATAGAATACAAATATAGATAGTGAGTAAATCTTACCTTCCCTCAGATGCTGGGAACCCCGCACTCAAATAGCATCAGAGGGGCCCTGGATAACTTTCCCATGGGATACTGCACAGATTCTCTCCATGGAAAGAAGCTCCTCCTTTTTGGCCATTCAAGCTATTATATGATTTTCACACAAGAAAACGACTCTCTATATAAAGGATGCTTGCATGAGAACCTCTTACTGCACTTTTACATAAAAACAAGGCCATTTTTAAATAAAATCAAGGCCACGCATGCTCAAGTTCCCATGTTTACATTCAAACTATTTAATAAAACTAGCAGTTAGAAGGGATAAAATGTGAAGTCATTGTTTAACTTACATAGTTTCTTGAGTTGGCAGCTAAGACTGCAAGGGAACTCTGCCAAGTGTGTGGCAGTGAGCACACTTCCCAGGGAACTACTCCCAGCACCCACAGAACAGACACTGGATCAGGCTTCTGCAAGGTGAAACTCTAAGTCATTACATCACTACTAGCTTCAGCTTAAACACCACAAAATTATTTTATAAATTTTTGGTAAATACCTATGTAGTTAAATAATAATACCTATCTACTGCAGTTTCTGTTCTATGGTAGAAAGTTGGCAGATTGTGATCTAGACCTTTCTTATCTTTATTTTTTTCATAAATCTTTCCTTCATTAACAGTATTTATAACCTAAGGAAAAGAATAAAGTGTTATGATGTCAAAAAAATAAACACACACACCCCCCAATGCTGGATAGAACTGGTTGAAAACATTACATTGGAAATGTTTCCATTAGTAATTGCTGATTTATCAAACAAAAACATTCCAAGGGAACATGCCAATTCAGATAAAGTGAGAAGTAAATTAAGCTGATTGTCTGTTGGAAACACGTTTTGATTCCTGATTAGTTCTAATGTCAATAACATCCTGGCTTTCTTAAATTATGCATTACTTCATTTTTATAGTGGCCTAACTGAAATTGTTTTATTATTGCAGGTGTCTTTTATTAACATCAGATAGCATATACTAAATGTGGGTAGTGAAGCAGCTCATAGAGGATTTCCAGCTTTCCACCTCTTATTCCAAAAGTGTCCTACCATTTTTTTTTTTTATTATTTCCCATTGCAAGGAATATTTTTTTCTTAATACTACTTCAGCTGTATTGGTTTCCATTAAACAGACCTGTCATCTCACAATAGCAAAGCTGTGAAAAATCTCTGCATTACAGTAGAGACAATTTTTTTATACGTTTTGATTTTTAGAATGAAATTGTCATCTTGAAATTTGATGGGCAAAAATTTTTGACTGAAACTTACCTTTCATTCTGGCTTCTGATGCTAAGTTTTAGAGATCCAAACAAGAATGGTAATGTTCTTGACCCAAAACATTAGTTAACATTGAACATTCTCTGTGCAGCCAGAAGTGTTTGTCCTCTCTTATTTTTAAAAAAGTTTCCTCTTGACAAATAAAACAAACATTAAAGATGATATGAAGTTGTAGAGAATATAAACAAGAAAGGAGAAAAAGTGGAGCAGTAAGAAGACGAGAGGACTGAAGCACATTATTCAGCTTCATTTAACGTATGCCCTGTAAAGTGATCTGCATTATGTAAAGCTGCTATACAGTTTAACACGACAGTTCCATAGAGTTCTTCAGTGAGTTTAAGCGTGCAGTTACTTAGTAGAAGAAGGTATAAATTATGAGACCAAAGTTCATCACTAACTGTTCATCAGATTACAGCATTAATATGTCACATAAGTAATACGCCCATAAAAATTTAAACTGGCCTGTAATGATTTAGACTAGCTACAGATTCACCAGCAGAACTGATTAAGCCCCTGCCAAGCCTTACTTGCATCATCCATTTCATTGTGCTAACACATCAGTTTTTACATCTGTGTGGTGAAAAGTCAGGAAACTTTTCAGTTTGAAAAATAACCTTGTGAGAAAAAATAAAACAAAAGGAAAACCGGATCATTTTCCTCATTTTATTTACTATGAGTTTGTACAAATGGTTCCAGAAAAATAGAAGGAATTGGGATTGATTAAACCCACTTTTCTGCCCCTCCCCCGCAACCCTCCCCAATCTGCAACCTTAGAGAAGAAATATTCTGTCATAGAATTTCACTGCAACACAACTCTTCTTCTTGTGAGTCTTCAAGCACCCCTTGGGTTCATTTAACAGATTCTCAACTTCCCTTTATTAAAAAAAATTTTCTCAGTCTTCATGGCTTTAGAAAAATTAAGCTTAACTGAAAAATACTGAATCCATAAAGCAACACTAAAAAATAAGAGACTATTAAAAAACTCCTTGAAAACTGACTTGGTATTTCTGGACATTTAGAGCCGGCAATACTGCTGATGCTCATATGTGGGTGAACAGTTAGGTCAGAGCTATTTTACGGACTGGCTACTATGACAGCTTTATACCACCTGGAGAGTTTCTTTCTGCCAACTGCTCATTGACAGCACAACTTGACAGGAACAAAGGACTCGAGTGTCATTCCTTATTTTAGCCAATTTAACTAAAAAACTGCCACAAGATCTTCATTGAATGGAAAACTCCTCTGTGACATTCTCCCTAATAAAAAGATATTTAAAAAAAAGAAAAAGCAGAATGCTAATGACATTCCAATCCACTGAGCTTTTCTTTTCTTTATGTTGCATGAAGAAAGCAGTAGGTAACCCAGTTATTTTGGAACTTGAGCCTTCTGTGAACTCTAGAGAAGAAATGATTACACTGATTCCAATAACCAGGTGTAAAGATTTCATGTATGTTACTAATGAATTTAACCAAAGTGAAACTTGTGACAGTTCTTGCTGTTTAATTGTATTACTGACTGTGTATACACAACAGTATTATGAAGATTTTTGTTGCAATTTCATGGCATAATGTACTATCAGTCTTTATCCTTGTGTTTCATCTTTCAATTTAATCCAAAAATCATTCTTTTAAACTGTAAATGGTGACATCTGGTATCTGTTTTAAAGGTGAGTCAATAAGATTTTCAGACCCCAAGTATGTGGTGCTCTAACAGACAAGAAGGAAATTTTTTTCTTAGAAAAAAATTTTTCTTAGAAAAAATTTGCCTCAAGCCATTGAAGTTGAAGTGATATCACAACCTTTTTGAACAATGGCCAGTAGGGCAGACAAAAGAACCTTGACATAGGAGAGAATGAAAAAGGAAATAGTTTTGAAGAACAAGAAGAAAAATGCTTTGATATCTTAGATGAAACTGAGGGTCAAAGCTGTAGCAGAGACCCTCTCTGTACATCATATTACATGGTCTCATGTTGAGTTGATGATCAGATGTTCTCTAGTCACAGAAAACGGACAATCACTTAGCACCGCTTGAGAACCGTGAAGGAATTGTACATATATTATTAATTTTTCTACATCAGTATACTGTACTTGTAAGAAAGAACACTCCAGCCATGTTTTCATATTATGATTTTGACCTCCACACATAGGACTTTAAAATATCTAACATCTGGACTAGCACACAGTTAAGCGAATCCACATACATTTTTTTTCCATAATCTCATATACAGACTTGAAGTTGGCTGGATGACCTTGATCTGTAAACTGAAGGCCTTGCACCCACTTAACATGGATAGCTCACAGCTAACAACGTTAGAAAGGAAATTCTGACATCATGTGCCAAGAAACTCAGGGCGCAGCAGACTGGGCTTCATAAAAGACAGGAAAGCTGAAAGCAGATGGAGTCCATTGGATGGAACTCAAATGCTACAGATGATTGACTACCTAAAAATGAGTCTTTGGCCAGGACTTTGACAAATTTGCAGACAAATTTTCACTGAATAGTTTATTTTGATCCCTGTCATGTTATCTTTCTTAAAGGACTAAATTTTTTTATGCTCAGTAACACTAACGTTTTATCTTCTTTTGTGAGATTCTGGAAGTATAGACTAAAAATTGTTTGCACGGAAAAAAACACTCTTCTGTTAAAATCAAAAACAAGTTTGCATGTGTTTTGACTTCTAATGAAAAACACGTTCCAGAATATAAAAAAAAATGTTTATGAAATTATCATATGCTAATGTAGTAGTCATTTTCAATGATTTCTGAAAGTGAAGTATTATTTTCCTACAGCTATAGGCTATAATATTCTCCTCTGCCAAAGGAAAAACATTTGGCAGTTTGAAAACAATATTTTATGTCAAATTCATGTTTACAGAAGAAAAAAAATGCTTTATTCATCCAAGCTGCTATATAAAGGATTCATTCTGTTCACACCTCATGACCTTCTGGATCTTTGGAAGACTTTCTCTCCTAGGCAGTTGAAAATGAGAGATTTGTTGCAAAAGGAGTGGCAAAATGAAGAAGTAGGAAGGGATTCTCTGACATGTCTCAAATGGATGCTTTCAGGAGGTATTGAGTTATGCTAAATACACGTACCCATATGCCGTATGCACATTTCTAAATAAAGTACTGGAGGATCATCTGGTTTTATACAGATGAAATCTATTTTACACTTATGGAATGCTGCTCCATAAATTATTTTGTCTGGTAGCATCGTTGATTATTGTATTATTTGTCACCCTTGACTTCATGAGAAAGATTTTAGCATTTTTAGATGCTGTTTTGGTGTTCAAGTAATAGAAAAATATCTGACAAGAGAAAAGATGTATGTCATCTTTCTGGATAACAGAGTACTGAATGACTGAGATATATTAAGCACATTATAGAAAATTGTAGCAGATTATAAAGCATTTATAAGTAAGAAAGGAAAAGGTTTTACAAATATTAAAAGCCATGGATATTGACCAATTATGTACTAAGAATTCCAGATATGTTATATAAACTTGCTCATTCAGTAGTATTTTCAGTATCTTTGGACGACACTGCACTCTGCTAAGTCAGTGTACATTTGAACCTTCTCAGACTGAGAGATGTGGGTACGTGTGTAGAACATTTTGTTTGGAGTACTAGATGGTCCTTTAACTCTGCAGTGTAGAAGTATTGCAAGGAATTAGTTTAGAATATGCACCAGGCTTCAGCTTGTTTTAAGCCTCAGCAATAGTCTCAAACAGACTCAAACAGCCGGGACACACCCGGCTATGGTCCTTTTGCTAGCAGCTGGAAAAAAAATATGGTTAAATAAGATTTGCTGTGGACTAAAAGTAAATATATTTGAATACAGTTCTCATTACCCCAGTTGGAAAAGCAAATTGAGACACTAATTATGGTTACCCTATGATGTAGATTTCCATTGATGATAATTTTAGGGGGCTGTATTTGTTGGATTAATATTAATAAACCATGATTTTTTCTTGCAGAAAACAACATTATGTATCAACCAGTTGGTTTTGGTACCATTATATTCTGCTGCAATGATTTACAATTAAAAATCAAATGTCCCATCTGTCCTCTCCCTAGATCTGGTTTCCAGCATCAAAACCTAACTAGATATTAACTAGAGTTAATCTTAGCAATGACACTTAAACAAAGCTATGCTTTCTAGACTCGTTATGATGCTGTGTCTTGTGGCAGTCCTTACTTGACAGCACAAACTCTACACTGTATACTGTTGTGCATAGGCACACCCAGACTGGCTTGACCAACACTGGATGAAGGAAGATTTCCAGGAAGCCTCAGGTTTGCACTCTACCTATGGTTCCCTCTTTCTACTTTTAATGCAGCTGATTAAACTGGCACACTTGTTTTACAAAGGAACTGGCATATTCACAATAATTCATTTCAATGAAGAAACATTCCTTTCATGATGAATTTATGTTGTAGTAACTTTTATTATTAAATTGTGTATCAGTGGAGGTTAATACTAGGAATAGCTTGAACCTTGTACTGAGTTCTGCTTTTTATGTTTTGCTTTCTTGTTTTTTCATTGTTTTTCAGTCTGGGCTTTTTGGTGATTTGGTTTTGGTTTTCATATTTTTATTTTTTATATTTTTTACTGATGTCATTAGTTGAATAATCACTAAGGAGAAAAGTAATTTAAGTAGAAGAGTAACATATAAATGCATTCTTGAGTGTGGTGTTAAATGTAGGCTTTCAAGGACTACTTTAATAACTGTCATAGGTAGGTTTTACTATTTTCAGCTACTTTTCTAGTGCTGTCTAGATTAGGTGGCTTGCTGTAGTGTCTGGAACGAATCACCCAAACCAGCTCTGCATAGCTCCTTTCAATATGCATCATTATTGGTAACAAAGGAAAGAATACTTGAAAAATTTTTGAAACCAAATGCAGAGCATATCTTTTTCTTTTAGCTATGTATGTATAGAGCCCTTACCAGGAACTATAGAATGCATTTGGATTCTTCATGCTAAAGCTTTTCTTATCAAGTCTTGTTACCTTTTTATAAAAGAGAAATTTTTCTTTAATTAATTATAAAATTTCTAAATATTTGAGCTGGAATTTAAGTTAAGATGACTAGAGAATTCACACAATCTTTTTGAATATATGAAATCAGGGTTAGCAACACCAAGGCTCCAATCAGGAAATTTTGATTTTATAGGCCATTTCTTTTTTTTTTCTTTTTTTTTTTTTTTTTACCTTTTTTCCTGTGGTGGTATCAAAATGGAACTCAGTCATTTCATGCAAATTCAACATATTCAATACCTAGCAAAAGGTATTCTATTGACCTTTTTTCAGTACCCAGACAATTAGTTGAGCTAGCATTGAATAAAACTGTTAAAGGCAGAGGATAATAGATATACTTGCTTCTATTAGAAAATTCTGTTGGGCTGAGTTTGTCTATATTCAATTTCACTTTTTCATTTCACTGTTATCTTAGTGGTATGAATAACTGTTTAGTACACTGGAATAAACAAGTAAAGTGGTACATTAGGTTTGTACATGTTTCTATGAATTTTGATGGTTCAAGCAGTATATATAGAGAAAACAGGAGAAAATCCTTTGGGAGAAGAGCTCATTAACTTCCTTTCTTCCTTACAGAAATTGCTTTAAGGAAGTTGTATGCTCAGATACACCTAAGGAAAGCAGGAAGCCTCAATGGAATTAAGTATTCTGGGCTACTTAATTAGTTTTTAAGTGCAGTTCTGTATTCAATTTAAATGAGTCAGACTGGCAGGCTGATAGATTTCTTTAGAAATGGGGGAAAGAATTTAGAAATACAAGAACACATATACATGAAAATGGGAAGATATGAAAAGTATGCGGTTTTTCTTTTTTTTTTTTTTAACCACCAGGCAATATTTTGGGAGTGAGTCAATGGGAAAAGAAAGGAAAGGGAAAAGAGGGACCTTCAGCAATGGAATTAATGCTTTAAAATTTGGAAGGATAAGAATAAACTGTGAATACAAAATACCTTGCTGAGTTACACATTTCATTTTATTTTCTTTTTAAAAGAACAGCACAAGCTCTGTTAGTTTTAAGAAAGGTCTGAAAAGGACAAAGATATAATAAGTATAAAAGCAGATCTAAGACTAAACCTCAATGTTATCGTAGGAATTCAGATTTTTTAGAGGAAATAATAGAAATTCCACAGAGGTAAATGGAGAATGGACTAAACTGAAGTCTGGGTTTATTGAAGCAGAAATCCATGAAAACAATGTAAGGCACAGAAGACAGTAGAATAAATCAGGTTGTACTGAAAAGGGAGCTGAGTAGGTTACTTCTGGGAACCATTATACAACTTTCACTATCACATTGGCAGAAAACTTGGGATCTTATCAGGTAGAAATGACAGGTAATCTAATTATCTTGAATGTGCCAGCACTGATGGCAGAGATTAGTGGTAAAGAAGAAAAAGGTTTACTATGGGGAATTTCTAATGAAAGTAAATTAATTTTAAAACTCTAGATGAACAAAGCATCGAAGAATACATTTATCTTTAAGCAATGAAACAGGTCCTATCTGAAGTTAAATCTTTAATTAAGTAGTTTGTTAAATAGTGCTAATGAGATAGAAGTAGGAAGGAACTGACAGAGCTGTGCACATTGGTAAAGGGGAAAAAATCTGTGCAAGCTCCAGAAAGGTTCTAAGAAAATGGACTGGGTTCCTTCCATGGACCAGAGAACTTAACTATCTCACTAGTGGTGTAAGTAGTCCTCTTCTTTTCAATACAACAAAAACAGTTTGAACTCTCCATCGCCCTTAACTCTCCCTGCGTCTGCTCATACTCTATGCATTTTGTATACAAATTATATTCTGAATTTTGAATGTACTTATTTTTTATCAGCACAATTTTTCTGTATACTTATCAGCTGTATCAGTATAACATATTGTCATGGTTTAACCCCAGCTGGCAACTAAACACCGCACAGCCACTCATTCACTCCACCTCCAGCAGGATCGGCGGGGAAGAGAACTGGAAGGGTAAAAATGAGAAAACTTGTAGTTTGAGATGAGAATAGTTTAATAATAATAATAAATAATAATAAATATAATAATAATAAATTTTATTATTATTGCAAAAACAACAATAAAGAATCATAATGACAAGGAAATAACAAAATGAGAGAGAAATAAAACCCAAGAAAGACAAGTGATGCAAAAAAATAACAATTGCTTACTGCTAACTGACCAATGCCCAGCCAGTCCCCAAGCAGTGGCCTCCCAGTCAAGTTTCCCTCTAACTTGTATGCTGAGCAAGACATCATATGGTATGGAATGTCCTTGGGGTCAATTGTCCCAGCTGTGTCTCCTCTCAGCTTTTGTGCACCCCCAGCCTACTTGCTGGTGGGGCAGTGTGAGGAGCAGAAGAGGCCTTGACTCTGTGTAAGCGCTGCTCAGCAATAACTGAAACATCCCTGAATTATCAACACTCTTTTCAGCACAGTAGTCCTACACTAGCTACTATAACAAAAATTAAGTCTATCCAAGCCAAAAACAGCACACATATTTTAAAACAAGAGTCTGAAAACATAATTGGACGATGAGCTGATCTTAAAAAGCATATACCTGATATTCAATTTCAAATTGCAATTGATAGCTTGGACCGAAATCTTAACTGTCTTTCAAGGAACACTATGGATTTTTTCTCAGTTTGGATTACCGTATAAAAATGGCACTCATTATATATTAGTTGTTATTAATTGCTGTGTATTTCAGTTCAGAGATCTCTGGAGATCGGGCTTTTAAATTCAGTATTTATTAGACATGACAGACACTTGTTAGAGATATTTGCCTTTAATGTTTCAGAAAATCTACTGTTAATGACTCTGCAATTATAACACACCACATTGGGAAACATTTTACTAATTTTTTACTAAGCAGAACACCTCTGCAACCTCAAGATGTATTAGTCATTAACAAAGAATGAAGAGCTGATCTATGTTTCTACTGTACTCCAAGAATTAGAGGTTGAAGCTTGCTCAAAAGACTTCACCCTGGACTGATATGTGTTGCAAAATGTTACTTTTGATTATTCTCTCTCACTTCTATTTTTATTAAATAGATTATCAAGAGGTTAAGTTTTGATATTTTTGTTGCTATTTTTATAGAAGAAGAACAAAATAATGAAGCCTAAAGGATTTAGAGTTTGTGATCATGGAAATCCATACAAATACATTTGTAAATATGTATAAACAGAGAAACGGTGTTCTCCAGAGTATTTTTACCATCAGCTTTCCTATTTGCAGACATGCTTTCTTTCTGCTAGGATATGGGATAAAAGCTGTTTGGACACCGACAAAGGAGCCCAGAGAGACAACGGAAGGTGGGAGAGCTCAAGTGATACCTTGCCCTGGCTCCTCCCAGGCCCTTCATAGAGCCACCAGCCATCCAAGGCTCATCTCCACAAGCCCAGAGGAACATGTTTGTATTGGACCTCAGGGCACTTTCATACACTAGGGAATGTATCCATAACATAGTTTAACACGATAGAAGCCAGACTATTAAATCCCAGACTAAGATCAAATGTTCCCAGTAACATGAAAAAATCAGTTTTGCCATGTGAAAAGCAGAACCCATCTTCACCAAACGTTTTAGGAGACTAAGACACAAGGCCCAATGAGCTCCTTGACTTTAGTATGAGGCTGACACAGTTCTGCTGTCAGCATACAAGTCCCACTCTGCACCTGTGCTTCTGACCAGGTCTACCAGAGTATTTATGTCTTACTCTTGTTTGTTGGAGTTTTTTATTTTACTTTGTTTTAGCTACTCTGCTCAACTGCCCACTTTTCCTGTACCTAAGACCAGTTCTATTATAACCAGCACATAAGTAATATAATTTAAATAATACATCCAATGCCCAAAGCTAGGAGTGGAACCAATGATCATGTGGATCTCAGTCAAGTGCTTCAATCACATCATTGTATTTCTACATGTTTTCAAAACAATATTGAAGTTAACATTGTAGCAATGATATCCTTGGAGACTATTACATACTTTCATTGGTATGGGAAACAAAACTTAACTCTGGGCTTCTTTGCTTTCTGTGGTTTAAAAGAACCTATTAGTTTGGTGGTACAAGTTTGCTTAGAAAATAAACACATTCACTGAATAAAAAAAAGAAAAATTGGCTTACTTCATCAAAGATCTTACAGCAGAGTGGATAAATCTGTTCTTTCCATGTAAAAGCTTTAAAAATTCCATTGTGGCATAAGCTTTTCAGCTTCTGTATATTGGAATTATAATAATCAACACATAGGATGAAAAGAGTAACTGAGCAGAATTTTTCAGAAGAGGAGATAAACTGTATAAATTAAAAAGACACCAGTAAATAATGGCATTCTGGAGAGGAAAATCATGACATGAGAAGAGAGAGATAATATTATTCTAATAATATACTGAAAATGGAAAAATATCATTACTAATAATATTTCAGCCAAAAGCCATCCTAAGGAGCAATATTTCATTGTTTAGCTGTGCCATTCTGCATAAGAATATGCAGAACAAATATGACCTGTAAAAAGGACTACATGCTTCATAACATATCAATGTGATTGTTGTGCTCAGGCACAGAACAAATGCAAAACATATTCACCAAACCCACCAGGTAACTGACACAGGGTGAACATTTAGAAGCCTCACAAATCACCTAGATGAGTTGCATCAAATGGCATAAATGATCCAAAACCTTCTCTGAATACTGCAGGATCCACTATTATCACTTTATCTTCTTGTTTATTATGGACTTGATTCAAAGTATGTCAACATTTGCCAGGGTGTTTACCCTAATTTCAGTTACCATCAGAAGAATTCGTAAATCAGGTGATGACTGTAATGGATCCTGATGAGGAACAAAAAAACAGCCATAAAGCAATAGCAGAAAAGAAAGGAGTTGTTGCTGGAGACACGTCTTTAGGCATCTGTCTGTTGAGAACCCAAACTCGTTCTGTAAGAATTGGAAGCAGCCAGGTTTTTATTCTTCCCGGTGAAGGTGCATTCAGCAGAAGAGTGCGACAACAGCTATACTTTGGTTAGAAGTCATGATATGGTGAAAATGAGCAGTCTGTTGCCACTCAAGAGCCTTAAGTGCACTTCTCTATCATTGTGGGGCATGGCTCTAAGATCTCTGAAAGAGCAGTGATATATAAATTCACCATCATGGCTGTATTGAAATTCAGTGTCTGTGGTCTTAGTGCTAGCTATGTTCTATACAATAAAAACCTTTATTGTGGATATGCTAACAAATAAGGGCCTACAGTAAGGAGAAAGTGAATACATCTGCACTGTGTCTTAGAGATTTCACTAAGGCAGTCCCCAAGGTCAGGATCATGTGCCATATAAGATAAGCCTATAAGCATGGTCCCAGGTGTGGCTAGGGGCTACCTTTCAGAGCAAATGAGACTTCATGTACATGAAAGAGTAATACTCTAAAAGTCAGCAAGTAGCTGGGTTTTGAAATATATTCTACATATAACTTGTTCTTTCTTCCAATTGAATGCTGTGTAGGTACACTTTGCAGTGCTTAATTTTCTGTTCAGGACAAAAGAAGTGACGTTGCCATAATTTGACCTCAGCCATTCATATTGTCTTAATAACAACCATCAAGTTGTTTTTTTTCCCCTAGCTGCTATGATGTATTTCTGCACTGTATTTCTTTCCAGAATTGATAGTATCTGTAAAACAGCAAGGGTAATTAATCACTGGCACAGTCATCTTCTCCATTACTTGGTGACTTTATATAAAACTGGATTTCCTCCTAGAAGTAATGAAGTAAATTTTCGATACACTTATAGCACTTAGACACTTAATTTCCACTTTTGAAACTCTTGTGCACTCTAGTGGGGGGAATATCAAATGTTTTGACAGCCCTGCAGACAGCATGATTGACTGGTGCCAATCAGAATAAAGTGTCAGGCTGCTTCAAGTGATTGCTGCTACGGTCAGTTCAGCAGTGAAACAGACGATAGCACCAATGTAAAACTTAACATCCAGCTTGACTCCCGCACTGCGCTTCTTTGATTTCACATTTTATATTGTGAAATTTTACTTGAAATTATGAATGTTAACTGAGACTCTCTGAAGACACTTAAGCAGTTGACTTTAGAAATGTGAACTGCCTCATTTATCTCAATTAGGGACTTGATATCTTGTTTACTAGCCAAGATTTTCTGTCCATCTGGTATAAGCATCAATCACATGTAAGCACATCTTATTTCTCTCAGTTGCAAGAGTCCAAGTGCATAATCTCTGCCAAGGTTCAGAAGCCCCCTTTAAGTGAATGATACAAGGAATTTTCTGGCAAGTTTCAATGATTGCTACAGGACAGATATAACTACATTTCTTCAATCTGTAATTTTGGACAGCAGAAATAAGTTCTCACCAAACTAAGACTTGATAGTCATTTATTCCCAGTAGTTTTCACACATAATCACAAAACGGTTGAGGTTGGAACATATACCTGGAGATCCTGGAGTCCAACCCAATCAGCTCAACCAGGGTCAGCTATATCAGGTTGCCCAAGACTGTATCAAGCTCAGTTTTGAATGTCTCCAAGGATGGAGACTCCACAACCTCTCAGGGCAACCTGTTCCAGTGTTTGACCACTCTTACAGCATATTTTCTTATGCTTAAATAGAATTTCTTCTGTTTAGTTTGTGCCCATTGCCTCTTGTCCTTTCACTGTGTATCGCTGCGAAGAATCTGGCTGCAACATTTCTTCTCAGTCCCTTCAGGTACTTAAACACATTGATAAGTTCCACCCTCCTCCATCCCCCAAGATATCTTCTCTCCCAGTTAAGAAATCCCAGTTCTTTCAGCCTCTCCTTATATGACAGTTGCTCATCTGATCATCTCAGTGGCCCTGTGTTTATGCTTTCTTGTGCAATGCCTCTGCCTTTATCCCTTGCAGTAGTTAATTTTTTACCAGAACTTTTGAAGAGAAAGTTGGTGTTCTCAGTCAATAAATCATTTGTGTGCTTAAAAATGGTTCAAGTCATTGTTTTCACAAAACTTGTGTCTCTATTAATTTTGGACTATTTTCACAAAGGATTGACCCTTAAGTAAAAAACCTCTATGAATGATTTATTTCTGTACTTTCAGAGAAAGTTGAGATGGAATATTGTAAATTGTGGAATGTTGTAAATAATAGAGAAATGCACCTAAGTATAGAATTAATGTAATTTCTGTTATAGGACCTGAAAAATGCCCTAGAAATTTCTGATGTGTAGCTTGTGAGATTTAATTACAGAAAAAATAACTCCTCATTTCAAAGGAAATTTAAAAAATCTTTAGCCTTCTGAAGCATTGTCGTGGTTTAAGCCCAGCCAGCAGCTAGACCCGTACAACTGCCTACTCACTCTCCCCAGCTGCGATGGGGGGAGAGAATCAGAAGAGTAAAAGTGAGGAAAAACTCATGGGTTGAGATAAAGACAGCTTAACAGGTAGAGTAAGAACAATGCACACAAGCAAAGCAAAACAAGAAATTAATTCACTGCTTCCTGTCAGCAGGCAGGTGTTCAGCCAGCTCCAGAAAAGCAGGGCTCCATCATGCGTAATGGTTACTTGGGAAGACAAACACCTTAACTATGAATGTCCTCCTCTTCCTTCTTTCCCCAACTTTATATACTAAGCATGACATCCCATGGCACGGAATATTCCTTTGGATACTTGTGTTCAGCTGTCCCGGCTGTGTCTCCTCCCAACTTCTTGTGCCTTCCCAAACCTGCCTGTTGGCCAGGAGGTCTGAGGAGCAGCAAAGGCCTTGATTGCTTAGCAACAACTAAAAATATCAGTGTTTTACCAACACTATTTTAATCCCAAATATTAAATGTAACACTGTTATGTAAGGTGCTAGTAAGAAAGTTAACTCTATCCCAACTGAAACCATGAAAAGCATGGATGTCTCTTTCTTATATTTAGTCACATTTAGTCAAATTTAGTCATCACTTATGCTCAAGAAGTGCACCACATCAGAAAGGAACTTCCGATTCAGAACTATATAGATAATTTGACCTGTGTCATTGCAGCTTCCAAGGACTTGTTTTGCTGTTGAGCTGAAACTTGTATTACCTTTTTGTCTGTTTAAGTAAAGGTGGTAGGCTTGTTTTAAAAATATTTGGATGTTTTTAACACCTCACAAGGAACTGAATCCTAAAGTATTCAGGGTGAAACCATTTCTTCCTTCTCAGGTGTGTTTTCAATAGCTTTTACAGACAGTCTTGCATCAAGGAATTCTGCTTTTGCAAGGACAACTGTCATTGTACATTTTGAAAGATATTTTCTGATCAAATTGCTGTTACCAAGTAACCTGACAGCTTTTTTTCATAAAAACTTGGTTATGATTTTTTTTTACAGAAATGAAACTCCACCAAAATGTTTTGTAAGTAATTCTTATGAGGGTATGGTTTTGAAGTTCAAATGATTCAATTAAAAAAGCTTACGTTCATGTATTTGGAATAGATAGTAACATATAATACAATTCTGAAGTAATTTCCATAGTCATTCTATTAGACTGTTAATCAGATTATTTAAACTAACCAGAACATTGCTCCACAATGCATATGTGAAGATGGTTGAAATATTTTGTCTTGCAAGTAAGATTCACATGTTTGGATTGGTTCATGTTCTTGTGAAAAGGACCACTGACCTTCAAACTCAATGAAATACTTTTGTCTAACGAACTTTTCAAAGATTTGACTATTTCTCAATACCTGATTTCCACGAGCAACATTGTACATTGTTTCAACCTCCTGAAGATTTGCAATTGTTAACTGATCTGCTTTTCATCATAAGCCTTAATCAATGCATCTCATCAGCTGAATGAAGAAAAAACCTGATCTCTTAAGACAAATTAAGGATCTCAAAATTGCAGTATCTGATTGAGTTCATAATTTCAGTCAATGTAAAGTTCCCTTGAGAAATTTCAGGTCAGAATATTGCACTGTGACACAAAAGATATCTTTTCCATCTATCCAACTACTATTAAAACAACACAGAAATCATTTGTGTTCTGGAAATTGGCTCTTCTGCAATCAATGATACAAGTGATGGACTATATGAATGAGCTGTAACTGCATAGAGTCATCAGTAATCACTGATTGCAATTGGAAGATGGAAAAGCAGTCCAATTAGCTTCAGATGAGTTAAACATTAAAGTTTGTATTAGCAGCTTCTTTAGCCAGCAGAGAAAGCATAGCAGCATTTTTAGGCAGTAATTTGAGAGGTTCCTGTGTCAGAACTTACAAATGGAGTGATTGTTATAAAAATCAGAAAAAAATTATAATGGAGAAAATCTATGTGAACCCTCACTGTCTGCTGGGCTGCCACATTTTTCAAACCAGAAAGTTGTTAATTCTGTTAAATTGAAAGAATGTGTTCTAGAAACAGAAGAGTGACACATGCATCTCCATCCTGGTAGACCCCCTGTACATGCTGGTATAACATTTCAGTCAGCACATGCATCAGGAAATGGGCATAACATCATTGTTCATCCTGTTCCAAATTTACATCGCAGGGATGACAGCAGGGATAGATGTATTTCATGCCTCACTACAGCCATAAGTAGGTGTCATCATTTTTTGTCAAAAATTACTCTGGAAGTTGGAGAAGGTTCTCAGCAGGAGCTGGGCAGTGGTGCAGAGAAGTGATGTAGCACTAGGAATGGAATTGCTTTTGTACTGCTCATCTTATGCATTCAAGAGTCATGACTAGGGCTGCATGGAAATCATGAGAAGGCATAAATTAATTAGATACAAAGAAACAAACAAACTGTTTATAGTAGTGGATGGAATTTTAATTAGCGCCCTGCCCTGGAATCTTTCAGGTTCACTGAGGTCACCTAGCTTATCTTGGCAGCTGCAGAAGCTAGAAACACTTTATTTAAATGGAAGCTTATGTATTCCTATAGGCAGCAACTGCCTTGATGGGTTCAATCTTAAGTAATACACAAACACTTCAAAACTTTGCAAGGAATATTAACACTTTTCCTACTCTAGTATTTGCTTTGTTCAGTACTGAAGAAAAATGCTATGTTTTTTGTCTTTCCTCTCAGCTGGTGTTGGCTAAGAATATCCTTTCATCATTTAAAAAGGAGTGGCGATTGCCTTTAAATGAGCTTTCTGACTAACTCTGCCTGTGTCTGGCCTATACACGCAGAATCCTTCAGGCATCTGTCTCCTGGGTGTGAAAGAAGCAGCACCTGCTTCTGTCTCTCTAAACAGGGCATTGCCGAATTTCAAAAAGTACAAAGAGCTGCTGAAGTATATGTTACTGGAAATGCTTCTCCTTATGTTATTTTAAAATATATAATAATAATAAAAAAAGAATAGTTTATTTCTCTAGATGCAGATGAAAACATGACTGAAAAGTTACGTGACCATACCATAAAGGCAAGAAAAGTAAGGGTGCAGTGGTCCTAAAGCCCACGATCTTTTACCAGGGTGGGTGCACCTGCCATAGTTGGACCCAGGCAGCAGCTTGAAACAAGTACAGACGGGTAAAAATCGCAGTGTAGTGTTAGTGAGATCAAAGCCCTTTCACAACAGCATATTCCTGACTTCCTAGAAAGAACTCATAACCCTTCTCTCCAGTGAAAAAAACACATGCATAGTAATAAAAGAAGCACTAAAATAATATTAGAAGAGGAAACTTTTCATGACTGAAACCATTTCTAACCCTGTGTCACAGCCAAGAGGATATGTGTCTCCAGTCACTTTTTAGACAGATTGTCTTTGAAACAGTTGAAATGTTTTTCTTTGATTTTTACTCTGATGAAACACTCTAAACAAAAAGGGAATTCTGTGGCAAATTTGGATTTTTTTATTATTTGGATAATTAAGATCAGAAGTTCTTAAATATTTTTTTTTTAAATTTTCTCAATTTTTTTGAGGGAATAGAACTGCTTTCAGTAACCGCTGGGCAATTCACCCCTTACCATGTGCTCAACAGCTATGTAAGCTCAGAGGAATTAAGCAAGGTTTCCTTAGCAGATTTTTGGTACTGAGTGTTGGTTCTAAAAACATATAATTATTACATGAGGATAGGCTCAGAGGTCCTCATTAAAAATAAAAAAAAGATCTATGAATATGCTTTATCGGAAAAGCACTCTCAGTCACAATGATCTCATGTCCTGCTGCTTTATCCCGAGGAGAAGCCGGTCACTTCTCTGACTTACTATTTCTTTTATAACTCATAAAGGTACCAGCTAAATGGGAAAATATTATTAAATGAGAAAGTTTATCCTGGAATCTGGTATGCCTAAATTTTAATCTTCTGATGAAGAAAATATACTACTTGGGACCTAGTAAGGAGTATTAGCCCCCTCTTGTGGACAAAGATCTTTGTTTCGCCAACCTCTTAATATTACTGTGAATGTTACAGTAAGCGTATACAACGTTATATCAAACAACATGGATGCCAGCAGAATAATTATACAAAGAGATGAAAAAAAAAAATTTAGGCATAGTATAGTTTGACAAGACTATCTGCCAGCAATCGTTGCATGTATCCAACTAATGCTAACCAACTGCCTGAGTATCTGCTTATGTGTATGACCAGGAATGCATTTCAGTCATGTTCTTTTCAGTCTTTGCCTTAAAAAGATCCTGCTGTGCTGCTGACTGCCTGGGGCTGGTGGAACCACCAGTGGTAATTATTCCTTCTGAATTCTTTTGAAAAGAATTCTGGGTTTAGAAGAGGTGCTTTGAAAAATTAAAAGGGAAAGGGAATCATATTTTATTAAAATAATTAGGACATTTATTTTCTGTTTACTATAAAATCAACTGACTAGGTGGAACTAAAGTTGAAGTTTAAGGCATTTCCATCAATAACACTAAAGAAAATTTCTTTTAATGGAAAAGACTGTACCACATTAAGATACACAGTGCAATACCATTTACTGAAAAGGTATTTAATCTAAGATTCAGAGGAGTTAAACTAAATATATACTGCAGTTTGGCTGGCCCAAATCAGCAAAGCAGAAAATTCCCCTTGCCAGCTTCTTCCAACAAGGACAGAGCAATTTAAGAGAGCGTAAGGACCTTTTAAAAGTTCAATTAGTATTTGGAAATACAGATTGTGGTGCTCAGTCTGACAGCCGTCTGAAATAGTGAGGTAGTAAGGATTTCAGACACTGAAAAACAGTGTTCTGGACCTCATATTTTACAATTAAAGAATGCAAGCTGCAACTATCATGCTAACAGTTTATTTTGGGAGGAGACTAATCTTAATTGATTCCATTGCCTGATTAACTACTTTTCTCTGAGATGTAGTCTTGCAAAATTCAGTGGAATCATAGTGAGCATTTGATAAAGAAGCACAATATAAAATCTAGTCCAACAGATGATTCTATGTTACGTATATGGACTTAAATAACTCCTACCTTGAATGATTTCTCCTTTGTGTATTTATAGAAATCCAACCCTACTCAGTAATATGTGAACTGAACAACTTTTTAAGCCTCTTTTTGTATAAGTTCATAATTTTTGTGATCATTAAAGAGGCCTCTTTGTGTTTCTTTCAGGTTCAATCAATCTATTCTAAATATCAGCAATTGGAATTATGCATTGTATGCTAAATATAGTTTCACTAGAGTCTTATACAATGTATTACTATTCTTTTGTAAATAATGTGGCTGAGATGATTGCAAATTATATTTGCCTTTGTAATGCTGGTTTCATATTGACAGCTTACCACCATTCTGAGATCTGCTAGTGCAGTCGGATTTTTCTCCTTTACAGTGCTTCTACTAAGTTTCAAGGTTATAGAAGGTGTTTTTGTTATTAATCCCCAAGTACACATCCATGTATTTCAGGTCACACTGTGTATTTTTGTCATCTTGTCTCCAGCTCAAAACAAATCAAACTCATACTTCACTCAAGTTTAGGAAGGTATTAAGATCTGTTTGTAAACAAGTAACTTCCTTGTGACTGATGCTTTCTTTTATAGCATCATCTATTCTTATTCACCTACTAATATCTATTTTCCATACTTAATTTATAATGTCTTATTATTCTAATCATTTTAGTAACATTATAGATACAGAATCTGACTTCAATAGACCTATACATTGCATGATGAGAAAAGTTCCTCTGAGACATAACCATGCAAAATCCCATTGAACTGCAGGAGACATTTTATATGAAGAACAGAAAGGAAATGTAGTCCAATTACGACTACAAAAGAGGATTAATAAGTATTATGTGATAGAGCAATAATGATGAAGATTTCTGTTTTATTTTCAGTTTGCAAACATATTGTGTGTCAAAGACCACCTCTGTTTATAGTGAAAAATAGATAATTTGTTATATGTACACACATAAATGTACTTCCCCTTCATAAACACGCATTCTGATCACATACGAGCAATGACACATTCTACACATGCATATAGAAGATTTCCAAAGTATCACAAGTCTCTTTTCCCTGTTGACTTCCAGCTTTTTTCTTTTAATCTTTTTCCAATCCAATAATAGGAAAAATACTTAGACAAATACCTAGTATTATTAAGTGAGGCAAATGAAATTGCAGATTTAAACAGTGTTTATAAATGTGCATGGGCCTGAGTTCTTCATCTGTTTTGGAAAGACTAGCACTTAGGAATCACAGCCATTGATTAGATATTTTTATTCAGCTTTTATGCATATTTCTACATTTTTAAAGTGTATTTCCATAGCTACAACCTGGAAGGAGAAAAGCATATCCAGAAGGGGGCATCAGGCATTGCCTACATCTTTCATCCCATATGGCAGAAAGTTCCTGTAAAGTCCCTCTAGTGGGCAAAGAGTAAAACTGTTAAACTGTTGCTGGATTTGTCCTAAGAAATTACACAGAAAATAAACAAACCGCCCACAAAACCCCTAAACTCAAAAAATCCTGTAAGAGAAGCTGAGCAGGTAATAGGATGTCTTTTTAGGCACTGTGGTGGTTTGACCCTGGCTTGGACGCCAGGTGCCTACCAAAGCTGCCCTATCACTTCCCTCCTCAGCAGGACGAGTGAGACAAAATATAATGAAAGGCTTGTGGGTTGAGATAAGGACAGGGAGTTCACTTGGCCATTACTGTCATGGGCAAAACAGACTCGACTCGGGGAAAATGAAATTAATTAATTTCCAATCAAATCAGAGTAGGATAATGAGAAAATAAAACCTAAATCTTAAAACACCTTCCCTCCCAACCTCTCCCTTCTTCCCAGGCTCAACTTCACTTCCGAAGCCTCTACCTCCTTACCCCAGGCAGTGCAGGGGGATGGGGAATGGGGGTTGTGGTCAGTTCATCACACGTTGTCTCTGCTGCTCCTTCCTCCTCAGGGGGAGGACTCCTCACACTCTTCCCCTGCTCCAGTGTGATGTTTCTCCCACGGGAGACAGTTCTCCATGAACTTCTCCAACATGAGTCCTTCCCACAGGCTACAGTTCTTCATGAACTGCTCCAGCGTGTGTTGCCTTCAGAGGGTGCAGTCCTCCAGGAACAGACTGCTACAGCATAGATCACAAGTCCTGCCAGCAAACCTCCTGCAGTGTGGGTTCCCCTCAGGGTCACAGCCTTCTTCAGGCATCTTCCTGCTCTGGCGTGGGGTCTTCCACAGGCTGCAGGTGGATATCTGCTCCACCATTAACCTCCATGGGCTGCAGGGGGACAGCCTGCCTCACCGTGGTCTTCACCATGGGCTGCAGGGAACTGACTCCATGCTCTGGAGCAGCTTCTCCCCATCCTTCTTTGCTGACCTTGGTGTCTGCAGAGTTGTTTCTCTCACATATTCTCACTCCTCTATCCAGCTGCAGTTGTTGCACAATAACTTTTTTCCTCTTCTTAAATACGTTATCCCAGATGCACTACTACTGTTGCTGATGGTCTTGTCCTTGGCCAGTGGTGGGTCCGTCTTGGAGCCGGCTGGCATTGACTCTGTCAGACATGGGGGAAGCTTCTAGTAGCTTCTCAGAGAAGCCACCTGTGTTGTCCCCTGCTACAAAATCAAATAGTATAAAAAAGCTTTACTGTGAGGAAGAATAGACATGTTCTGCCTAAGCATACAAGAAATACATTTTTTTTTTGTTGTTTATTCTGCTTTTACTTCACATAGGAAGAACATTTGATGGAAGAAAGTTTAAAGAACAAATATAAATTATTTTTTAAAAAATTTTCTTAATCCTCAAGTCTGATGTGTTTGGGATGTCTGCACAATACCATTGCCAATATATGCTTTGAGAGTTATGACTCCAGCCTTATGAAAAACAACTGCTTTTGCTCATCTAGCCATTTGCTGGGTGGCAGCTGCTTTATTGTGCCAGGCAAAATTTACACAGAGCCTAACTGATGTTAAAGGACACAATAGTCCATCCGTGCAAAGCTGATTTTAAGTCTGTGATTTTGAACTTAAGGACAGTCACAGTCGGGGAAAAAGTTCTAAGTCTACAATGGTCTGATAAGAAATAGGTAGGGAAGAAATATGAGAAGGGGACTACCAAAACCATTTCTTGATCTGCATTTCAGTGCTTTACAGAGACAGAGACTGTGTCTGTGCTTAATAGCTCTTGACAGGCCCATTATTGACTTACACAGTTAGTATAGTTACATTTTCTGCTTTGTTCTCTACTAGTCTTCCCAATATTCAGATTGCCTTTTTGACTTGTCACTCAGAATTGCACTGATGTTCTCCTAGAGTCATAATAATTCTAAAGTCTCTTATCAGACAGGCAATAGCTTGTTCACAGCTAGTCTTTGGGAGTATACAGTTATATCATTTTTTCCCACACATTTTTCCCACATTTGTATTAATTGAAGTCCACCTGCCATTTTATCGTCCATACACTCAACATTGCAAGTTCTTCCAGCAAGTCTCCACAGTCAGCTTTCATTGTAACATATTGGTGTATTTTTTTCCATTCACCTTTAGACTTGAATCAGTGTGAAAATTAATGTATTCATTATGTAAGAAGAATTGGAAGAGCCATGATAGTGTTTCAACAATGAAACAGGGATTTGCTCCAGAGAATACCGGACAACATAAAAGAAACGGGTATAATGTTGCATACCTAAAAATTATAACTATAAACCAATTACTTCAAGTACTCCTGCACACTACTATTGTTTGAGTTACCTTATATGACAGCAATGTTACAGAAGTGCTCCAGAATCTTCCACACAGATAGATAATTTGTGTATAGCCAAAGGTACAATATTTACTCCCATTGTATTCTGACAGCTACCCATATGATTATGCATTATGATTATTCAGTATCTCAAAGCTGTTATCAGCCACTGCAGCTTACCCAAAATTGTTGCTTTCTGGTCTCTTGCCTGTAATTGTATTTTCCACAAACAGTAAATGCACCCAAACAAATCTGTTATATTCCTTGGCATTTTGTTTTTTTCACAGAGCTACTGAGTTATTTAAGAAAATAAATAAAGCCATGAATCATAAAAGTAAATGGGATGTAAAAATAAGAAAGAATGCTACAAGTTTCATTTACAAACTGGGTGAATTTGAAAATTTTAGGAAAAAATATTCCTTATTTACCTAAAGGTCTTCAAATATGATGCATTTTCCCCTCTTGGTAAGCATCTTGAAGGGTATCCAAGGAAATGCTACCGTAGTATTTTATGATCCTATGATCCTGAGAAATTGAATTGTGAACCAATCACTTCTCAGTGGACTGGTTTCCAGCTGGGAAAATTGCTTTCAATGACAATCCAGCCAATGTCAGGCTTGGGGATGTGTATTGCCTCCAATCCTATTGCTGTAAGTCATGCTATAATGCAGTTTATACTATTTGCAATACATACCTGAGTATCTTCTGTAGCTCATACAGACTGCTTGTCATTTTTTCCTGTGGCCTTCTGCAGTCCAATGGATTACACTGGTATGTCTTAAGAATTGCATGGAGAAAGTAAGTAAAAAAAGTTACCTATCTCTTGCTTTACAAGAAGTACTGAACAGAATACATGGATTTTTCACGTATTACTAATAGTTTATGCTATTAAAATACAAACCTCATTGCTAGTGGATGAACTCAAAAGTATTGCTGAGTTGGAAAATGGACTTATTTCCTTATTTTGGAATGGAATCACTACTTGATTAGTATCTATGAAACAGGATGGTCCAAATTCAACTTCCAGGTTTGGGAACGTCCACAGTGCTGTTTGCAAGAGGCTGGGAGGGTATACCAGAGAAAAGGAACATCTCTCTGTTCCTGGTTTCTTATATGGTTTTTTTCCCTAAACATTTGTTATGGACACTACTGAACAGAGACGCAGGACAAGAGGAACCTTTGGTTTGACCCTGTTCTTGTCTTCGTATTTTATCTACCGTTAGATAAGTTACTCCTGCTTTCAACAAAGAGTTGGACTTGATGACCTCCAGAGATCTCTTCCAACCTAAATTACTCTATGATTCTTGTGTCAGAGATGCGTTTTCTCTTGTATGAAATGATACATGTCACTTCACTGTATGATTTTACATGATATAACAGAACCACCTGCTAGCCTTCTCTTGCAGTATTCTCTTGTGGGAACTAATTTTCATTTCTGAATATGTGCACAAGCATGAATAGTTGTCTTGCAGCAAAGGAAATTAAGTGTCTTCAACCACACTTCGCTGTCTGTTCAAAATAAGAAGCACACTGGAATGGTACAGAAAATTATCTGACCAGACAGATAACTCATCCACAGACCGTTTCGCTTCTGTGTATTTTCCGTGTTCATCTTTGTATCTTACTGCTCCCTGTTCTTCAGGCACTTGGTTCATTGTGACAATAATTTTCGTTTATTTAACAATAAAAAGGCATTTAAGTGCATTCTCAGATACAAGTTCTTTATATTCAAGAGACAGTATGGAAAAACCTTTTATGAGCAGTCATGGAAAAAACAGAATATCTATCTAGTTGGAACAGCATTATAGATGTGATTGCCTTAAACAGTGGGAGCGTGGGCTTGATATTCAGAATTGGGGCTTAGTATTTCTCTATCAAGACAATGAGGGTTTTGAAACTAATGGAGATGGAATTAATCCATAATGAAGATTTTTGCTTCTCAATTAAAATCGTCACTGAAAGTCTTGCTGTGGTTGTATTCCAGCCAGGGTCTGCTCCTGATGCAATGCAGAACTGATACATGGTGCCATCTAGAGCCAACAAGGGAAAGCAGTGGGCTACTGAGTTCATGATTTTCATGGATGCTGAAAGCATAGTAGTTCTTGCTCTTTACTACTATGAGGGCTTTCTCAGTGCTTCAGTTTTAACCTTGCAATTAACCTTATGGAAACGTGTCTTTTATAAGGAGAAACCCCACCAGGGATGAGTACAAGCGTGCATGGGAGGGGGGTAGGGACAAGGGACAGGGGTGGGGGTGAGAAAAATAAACAACAAACAAGGCTGCAGGCAGTAAGTGGACCACAAAATACACTGATTATGGTTGCAGCTACCTTGCTGATCAAAGAATCAGAACAAATGCAGTGAAGTGGCCATCTGAACCAGAATAAATACAGCAAGGGATGTAAGTGGAGAGTATCATGACCTTGAGGAAAATAGCAAAGGCATAGAGGAGATGAGGGAGAAGTGTCTCTGCACTCACAGAAGGGTGTGTGATTTAGGTGCTAGCTCAATATTGGCTAACTAATACAATTAATTAATATTTCCCAATTAGTGCTTTAATAAATAAATATGCATACATTGATACAACAAAAATTAACCAAAGTCATTAAAGGCTACTCAATTAACTAGCCTCACATCTGCAAAATGGCTAGATTCCCCCAAATGGTCAAAGATCTCAACCACAGGAAAAGCCATGCACATGGGAGACCATTCAAAATAACTATACGGTGCATAGTAAGGGGCTCCCAAGCATGCTGCATATCAACAGAAACATACCATAACTCATTATACTTAATTACAATAACTATAAGAAAAAGACTTTGAATTCTGATGACAAAATATGAACATGAGGGCATGATCACTTTTCCCTTCCTCAAAATCCTGAAAATAGCACTCAAAAGAAAATGGCTATGCAATTGTGTATGCATTCTCATTTGAAACATAATTTTAAAGGACTTTTATTCTTCCCCAAAATTAAGAGTATAGTTTTGATAAAGAAAGCTTTTAATATACACACACCTGTAAAGCCTCTCTTAGCTATTTCCTGTTAATTAAAATTACTACTTAAATATTAGCAGTGTTCCTTACAAGCTGTCTATATTTACAGAAATGAAGTACGATATTGATTTTTAATTGAAATTTTTCTTCAGCTGCAAAAATAATACTATGCCTTTATTTTGAGATATTTATATCTAGAAATATACTTGTAATTACTTCTTTTACTGAAACTAAAATAATATGCAGACAAAGCAACATATGGCACCATATGCAGTTTCAGAATATTAAAAAATTTATTTCCCTCCACAGAGAGGCAGCAGACAGGCACAGGCACACCATAAATAGAGACTTGTCTAAAGTGAAAATTCAAGTTCTTGGGCAATATAAAAAAAGCCCATACTGGAAAAGTCAATATCTTCCTCAGAATGTAATTACACAGTGCCAAAAATGTATCATTGTCAATTGTTCCATTAGATAGGAATTTAAAATAACAGTTTGAGGTTATATATGTAGAGCATATTCCTTCAAATAAACAGAAGATTATACTTCAATATTGCCTTACTGATATAAAATATTTGGGTCTACCAAACTGAAATTTATTTCAAAAGGACAAAAACGTACCTACTGAGCTATAAACATTATATAAAGTTTAGTAGCAGTCAAAGAGAAATTAAAGGAATAAAGATACTTTTTCCTTAGAAGTTTTAAGAACTACTTTGGTGGTGGTTGAGAAACTTCTTCCTTCTTCATGTCTTGGGAATATATCAACAAATAATTGTATATTTGATATAATTTTCTTACCTATGCCATTTTTCAGGAGATGTCATGTATTGTGTATTTGCTTTTTGTGTTGTATAAATGGGTCACAATTGTTTTAAGCTTTCCCCTGTAAAGGCAATTGTTGTTTTATCCAACTGTGCAGATCTCAATAGGACCTACAAAACCTCCAAAAATATAAGCTTTCTTATAGCGTGAAATGTCATGAATTGGACCAGTGTGACCCAAAGAAGGTGCTGAGTCTCACTGGTAACAGCCAGCAGTTTTGTGGAATATCAAAAAAGTTAATCACAGCTTTGCCTATGGAAAGCTGTTAGCATGCAAGGACTCGATCATCCTTTTTCGTACTCTGAGGCTGTGTTTGTATTAACAGCCTTGGTACAACTGATCAGATATATAACAAGTGCCTGGAAAAACCAGGCTACAAAATACGTTCAAGTCCCCATTTTGTGTAAGAGGTGTTGTTTACAGAGACCGTTACAGTTTCTGAGACCACCTGAAATTTGTTATTGTTGTGTTGCTGTTCTTCCCTTTGACCCTTTTTATCCTTCATGCCCAGAAGATAGCCTTTCTTGGTTGAGAGATAACTGGAATTATCAGGGAATACACATTACTAACAGTTTTGAGAACCACCTGAATGCCAAGCCATGTCTACCTGAGACAAAGTTAATTCATTATGGAAAGAATTCTGATTACCTTCTGCATTTATCTTACCTGTAAATAACAACCTAAGCAAAACCTCCTAACTGCTGCCCCACTATTAGCAAAGTTAGTTTTCCAGTAGACAATGATGCTAATCACTTCTTAAAAGATAGGGTAGCAATCAAATCCCGATGACTCTGCTCCTACCAACTGTTAGCATTCAAACTGATCAGCTGAACCATAAATATCTTAAGCTTTCCATGTTAAACAATATTGTCATAAAAGTCTTGACAACGAATTTATAATTAGCTAAGAGGTTTATCAGACATAATGAAAAGGTCATGTAAATAATTTGCTCATAATCTATATTAGAACAATCAAAAGGTAAAGACAGCATCACAGTATTGCCAGCATGCATTTTAGGGGGGAATGTGATTCTCAACAGCACAAATAGTAAAAAAAAATAAGGAGCACAAAAATGAAGTTGATTCTGTAGTTTTAAAAATTGACTTGTAATACTCAACGGGACTGAGTACAGTTGCCAGAATCTGCCTGGAGCTAGAATCCTATACAGCTGTACTTTTTTTTTTTTTTAAATTAAGTGTTTCTGTGCCTATCTGTTCACATTAATTGCAATTCTATGGACTGCTGAAGGCACTATACAAAACAAAACGAATAAAGCTTGAAAACTTATCTTCCTCAGAGACACATTCTCTCTAGACCCAATACTAAAGTCATTGCAATGGCATTTGCAATTTGGCCACAATTCTGAGAATGGTAGTTTTGCTCTCATTTTGAGGACTTGTTTAGCCCAGGCAGAGTGCAGATAGCCTCCTGGCTCCTGACCCGAGATTACGAAACTTCTCCCTTTTAAGGGAGCTAGTGATTTTACTTCTCTTTAGGTTTTATATGACTCCTCTTAAGATCATAAGTAGTCTAGCTTGGATGATGACTGCCAGAGAACTTCTTCTCCTGCCTCCAAGTTAATGCATAAGACATTGTTGCCCTAATGCTGTGGACACTGGGGGCCTGTGTTTCTTCTTTCTATTGTGTTTCTGAAAGGAGACAAACCTTCTGAAAGGATTGTCAGCATAGCATTGTGCAGTCCCATTTGACTTAATGTTGCCTTCAAAGATGGGAAGGTCATGCTGAACAGATCAGGTTTGCATATACCAGTCCTAAAATAATATACATTTTTTTTCTGGCATGTCACAGATGAAGTTAGTGGTATCCCCATTCTTGACCATTATTTCAGGTACTCCAGAGAACAGTTATTCACTGGTGAAGACATGGAATAGATGATTTTATATGGTTTTCTGTGCTGTGTGGTTTCTTGATTTGTTTTGAATCAGTTTGAAAAGACCTCTGTTGACAGTGTAAACCTCAAGCTTATCAGCTTTAGTCTTACCAGGCAGCAAATTGAATATTTTGGACCAAGCCAGTTTCGAAAAATACTGAGAAGAAAGAGTCATTTTATTCTTCAGAACAATTTTATTTGCATGCACTTGCATATCTTTATCTTCGTTTTTTCTTTCTAGAAATCATTTTACTGGCAAGAATACATTGAAACAGGAAGTTTTATATATGTATTGCAAAAAGCTTATAGACTTTCAAACTGCAACTGTACGTATGCATAGAACTTCAGAACCAAATGTATGTCTTCTGCTGTATGTCTTGCAGCTGTGCAACTGGTCTGGGGACTGTTTGTGATTCTCTTGGCACTGCTTGAATTTTAGCAGTTGGGTTTACCCACATAGGGTGCAGACACATCTTTAACCAAGGAATTTAAATGTATAATTCTTCCAACTAATTGCTCGTGAATGAGTTACAGATCAAGAATAATTCACAAACCCTATTCCACAGATAATGATAAATTCTAGAAAATTGCAGTCAAATCACATATAATTCCTGAATGGAAAAAGAACCGAAACAAATCAGTGAACCAATTTGTTATGATTACTTTCTCCTCTTTCTAACACATCTGAAATCTGTTATTGAATGTTATTATGCAATATTCAAATACATCTACAGTAAAGACTGCATCCAGTATTTGAAAGATATCTTTAGTAATTGTTGCACTTAACATTCATATCTTACACTGCTGGAGGATTTAATATAGCACGGAAAACTGTGGTCCTTGGCATAGTGAAGGTAATTGCTCAACTTTTCTGCCTCTAAAAGTTACCTACGCTGGCAAGGAAACAAGATAATGACCTGGTCTGTATGACAGAAAGTTCAGGATCTAGCCCACTGTCTCATCCCTCGCTGTAGCAGACTACCTTTCAGCAGCTTCAGTTTGCTAGTCAGGCTAAAAATACGTAACATGACCGCAGCATTGTTTCTAAATAAAATTGCTTTCAGTAAAATTAGCAAAAGGGTTACAGACCAATTTCAAACCACCATACTAAGCTGAAGTAAGACTCATTTTCTTTCTAAAAGTTCCCAATGGACAGAATATCCTTTGAATTCTATAGTCTCCTTACCGACCTTTGCATAGTAAGACATTTTTCACACAAGATGTCTGGCTATTTGGATACAATTCAAAAAGAAGCTTATGCTTCAAAGGGCAGGAAAGCTGACTTAAGCTTTAGAGTAAATACCAAAATCTCTTATCTTTCCATATTTGTCATATGTTATAATCCTTGCAAGAGTGGCCTCTGCAATAATAGGAAAAAAGTTCTTAAGATTGGCTTGACAGATGGACAAAGGCATTATACATAAACTCTGGTTAGGGGACAATTAGGGGGGGCTTAAGCTTTAGAAATGATAAATGCTCATTTATATTAAAATGTACATGAATTCCCAGTGGGAATGTTTCATGACACATAAAAGTCCTGCACCGAGGACTGATTTATTCTCTAGCACATATGAAGAAGAAAGTCCCCCTGGGTGCTATCAGGGCAAGGACAGAGAGTTCCTGTGTCCAAAAATATTTTTTAGTGTTTTTTATACTAGATACTATTTTTATGGCAACACCTGTACTTGCATCACTCTAAACAGGCTAATCCTCCTTCCATATTTTGTCTTGCCAAAGAAATGGTCAATGACAATTCCCTGAATGCAGTACTAGAGAGGTATTTTGTACTGATGCTATAGTTTGGCTTTAGGTGTGATAGCGAAAACACTGTGATTAAACTCTAGCTTTTTTTTCCTTCCCCTACCTGAATTAGTTTAGTTTCCACATTAAAACACTAATACAATAGATTTGCATTTTCCTAAGATAATCTATCATTTATTTTAAAGAAAACATTTGATGGATTCAGTTTAGGAAATTCCTGCCTTGAAAAACCACACTCTTAAAATATCAGTTATACAAGCTCACTGGAACTCCATCTGATTCCCATGCTGATTTCCATAACAGAACACTTTTCATATGTGCCACTGATTCATAAAGAACTGCTGCTTTTATGCAGCATAACTAAATATAACTCCTTGAGGTATTCTCGAAACAGACATCTCTGCCTTAACATCTTCCCTCTAAATCCTAGCCTTGAAGCTGACCAGCAGAATGAGCTGAGAAGTCCTGGGAAATTCACGATCCCTCTGAGAAAGCAAGGTGTGTACTCCCTCTTCCCAGCATCATCCTTAGCTGCCACTGCCTTTCTCTGTGAGTAAAAAGTGTGCAGACAATATAGTCAGTGAAGGTCTGAGTTGGTGATAGAAATGAACTTCAGTAAATGTAAATTTTATGTTATCATATTTATGTATTTAGCTGCATTTAGGAAAATATTAATGCATCAATATTTAGATAAAGTTTCATCCTGATCATAGCAGAAGTAATTGGCCATAGCTTTTGAAGTAGCTGTACTAAGTGTTCTTAAAACAACAATATCCTTGATCATTATTATTATTTCTAAAATGAAAATGCAATTATTGAATACTTACAATAGACACTAAATACATGTTTTCTATCAATTTTCCTATGCCAGGATACACTGTACAGAGTGCCAACAGAAACTACAGAAAAAGCACATTGAAGGAATTGTAGAGCTGTCCCTTTTGTCTGCATATTATTACTTATCCATCACTTATTTAACAATTGATACTATTATTTTTCTAGCAATTTTTCTTTTTTTCTTTTTCTTTTTTTTTTTTTGGTTGCTATCTGCAATTATATAAGAAATACATTTTCCTATTATGTTTTCTTTTCATAAGTAACATCTCACTAATATACCACAAAGAGGTGCTCTAAACCCACAGTAGCTGTTGAGATCAACTCTACCAAGAACAGATAGGACTGCTGTAAGCTTGCCTCAAGGTAGGGTTTTCTGATTTTACTACTCTATTTTAAAAAAAAAATATTTCCCATGGCAGTCACTGCAATAAAACCTGTGGCCAGCAGTCAGAACTTAAAATAATGAGATTCATAGCTGTCACCACATTAACAAGTCAGGTGAGATTTATTTCATGGAATAGATACAGATAGAATACTCAGCTCTCCATCATATCATTTTCCATAAATAATCTATTCAGTTGAATAGAATGTCTTTTTCCCTGCAGTAATAACTATGTAACAAGTGAATTGTTTGGCAGTATTTTCTGCCCTGACAATTGTGGTGGATGTGTTTAAAATACACTTTTTATGAATTATCCTGTTGACTACAGCTGGCTTATTTGCACAAGTAAAGATGAGCATATGTATAAGTCTTCACACAATCAGGGCTGAAGAAATAAATTTCCCTTGAGATCTAATTTCTAAATCTCTCTTTAATCCAATTGAAATTAGTTCTGTAATCCCAGATAAATTTTAACAATTTTTCTGAATCCCAGCACTGTTCTGATTGTCAGAGAGGACAAGTGTAGCTGAGGCACAGACCTCTGAACACTGTGTTATTCCTTGTCTGCATTACTTCATACTAAAACAGATTGGAATGAAACTTGATTGCAGTCTCTGCAAGAAGTATATGGCTTTGACCTATTCAATCAAAAGAAGATTCACCTGCTGTAATGGCATCATCTGGGAGGTCTTCATGTAGGTCTACAATAACATAGAGGCCATTTGAGGTGAAAAATCTGAAATTCTGATTCTTCTAGAAAACTGTACCTATACATACCACTGAAAAAGGATTTTTTCCATTTTGAGTTTGGGGAAGTCTGGATCTGAATTGAGATGGAAGTTCATCATTCAAGTTGATTTGGAAACATTACTTGAACAGCCCTGTTATTAGTCTTCATTTATTTCTGGATACAATTTAGAAAGCGATATACATAATAGAGTGTATGTCACACTCTGATTTGTGTCCATTTTGTCTTATATAAGCTTTATTTCTTTATTGAATTGATAACAGTTCTCCCTAAAAACCTCTTTACTTACAAAGAGATATGTTTCATTCTCAAGATGCCTGAACTTAAGCTTAAAAATCTAGCTCTGCATTTTTATTCCAATGTGAAAATACTTGGATGCTTTTGAGCATTTCCATTTGAAAGATTTCAAAGGTGATTTGCATTTTGGTTCCGTATTATTTATAGTGTAAAGAATCAATTCTGTATTTTGAAAGTGTACTGTCTGCAGTAATCAATATTTATAAATGTTTAAGAAAGAAAGAAAAAAGAACTTCTAAATGGTGTTCCTGCCAATATGATCTATATTTAATAAATGACTTTTCAAGAAGGTTTGATTTTTACTTCAGCAGGCTCTGCCCATCTATAATTGAAATATCACTTGTGCTTGTCAGGGTCTGCATGGTGCTGTAATTGTTTTTAGAGCTATACAGCATTGGAACACACAATTTGCTTTGGGACTGCCAGATAACTAAGTAATTCAATTTGAATTCTTCAATCTAAAATATTCACACTTACTGTACAGGTTCCAGCTAAACACAGGATAGATGAAGCATGATTATTTAGAGAGAAGAATGGTAAGATTAGAGATATTGAAACAAATTTTGTAATTGAAGTGAAAGAACATAAACATTAACCTTAGATATAGTTTTCAGACTGTACATACGCTTCAAATATATAAAAGATCGTGCTGTGTTAGTTTTGCCTTGTTACCCTCACCAGGTCTCTTTTTAAGTGCTTATTAAGTATTGTCTTCCATTATCTTTTATGTCTAGATGCTTGCTAATTGGAGGTTCTTTATAAGCTGTGGTGAATGCTCTCTGACTATCAAAAGCTTAGGCTGCCATCAGGAGTACTGCATTGCCCGAAGTTGCATTAAGCAGAGCCTCATCAGCATTCAGCACCACTGCCATAGCGTAAAGCCTAGAAGAAGTGGGAAAAATACCTAGCGAAACATAAGAAGAGAAGAGGAAAAGAGGCCAATGAGCAGAAAGAAAAGCTCCTTATGTCTTTTCTGAAGCTTCTTTTTCTAATGGATCCCCCTCCCAAGCAATGTTGTGATGTATTCTGCAAATAGATCAGCAATGTCACTTCTAAAATGGTACCTTTTTGGCATTCAGGTGTTAAAGTCAGCCAGCTGGTAGCCAGGCTTTACCCAAGGCTGTATTATAGAAAAAGAGTATGTTAGCTAATCTAGCAGCAATTACAGTAAAACACCTCTGGCTTGAGCCAGAATCACTGTTACTGTTGCTTCCTGCAGTGAATTCTGTCACTATCATGTTTGCTTCCTTTTTCACTCCCAGGTGTCAGACGTATTTGGCTAGAATTATTTTGCAGGGCTGAGTTGTTCCACAACTTCTCCATAAACTGCAGTGATTGTTAGCTCTCCAACAGATCCCAAACACTGAGATCTTAGTGAAAAATTGCAAAGATATATATTGGATTATATTTTGAAAGGTATTGCAAAATACATTAAATAAATTATTAGATATCCATTGTTAGACCTGCTCTAGTCACAGATGTAATATTTTTCTTCTTTCCTTTTTTCTTTTCACCATAATAATCACTGCGGCAAGTTGTAGATGCAACAAATCCCCCTGCTATCTATGATGGAGAGAACACAGAAATTGATTTATGATATTGTACTGTGCTCAGGTGCAGTCATAAAATCTTGCTAGTTTCAGAAGTCTCTAGAAAGAAGAAAGGAAGAATATAAAGAATCAAAGGAAGAAAGAGTAGAAAGGAAGAAACACAGAATATTCCCCTTCTGTATAAAAAGTATAAGGGAAATTTGTATGTGCATATTGTAATGGAATACTATGGAATACAGTTGTTATTTGCACTTTCTATAATTCTTGTTCACCACATTAATTGCCTAAGATACTGTCAGTTACTGTCAGTAATTGTTACTACCTGTATTATTCTATGTGTTGTATGTATTAATGCTTAGTTGTAGCTTACGCTTTGTGTGGCTTTATGAATTATTTTTCACAATCTTTCTGAAGAACTGAGAAACGCTGTGAGGAAAACCTACTCTTCTTCCATGAAGTCTTCCTCCATGGCATCTTTAAAGAGCCTTAATAGCTGGAGACAGAGCTACTGTCTTGGGAGAAAGGTGGGGCAATGGTTGAAGCACAGATGACATCATTACAAAGTGATTAGATTATGTGCAGATATTGCGTGGTGAAAACTTGCAGCTGCAGCAGAGAGACACTGAGGCTTGTTAAGGAAAGTGGGAAAAGGGGATAATGACAATATTAATGTAAATGGGGAAAGAAATGAGTAACCCCCTAGGCCTTTTCCCTTCTAGCCTCTCCCCTGTCCTTCAGGGCAAATCACTGTCTTGGTTTCATAGCTACAATGACATCTCAGTGCTCTTGATGGCATAGTGATGAAGGCAGAGTTCCTTGGCTCCTGCCCACACCTTCATTCCACCAAGGTCTGACATTGCTTAGAAGGCAGAGAACAACCTTGTTGATCTGGACCATATCTGCAAGAAATGCATATTAGAGTTCTCTGATTTCTCATTCTGTCAGCAGGTGTGAAATGCTATAGGGATCTACAGGTCAGATCCTCATTAGGGAAAGTGCGATTGCCTACAGTCTTCCAAAATCCAAAGCAGGTATTCACAGTATTCCAGGAGAATGAATTAAGAGATCCTTCTGTTAGTTCACTGGGGTCTTTGAAGGGTTGAGTCAGGTATTGCAGCAGCGATAAAGCTTTATTTCAAGGGAAAGATCAATCTGAGAATAAAGCTTATGCTGGAGATAAGTGATTTTTATTTTGGGATTTCCTACTCTCAGGGAACTTTTCCTTCCCCTTTCCCTTTCAGTAACGATCTTTCTTATCTGTATCAGAACCAGGGACTTGCTTTTTCAATAATAATTTTCAATATTATAAAGATGTTTCCTCCTGGTCTCTGCTCACTTGATCCATCTCAATAGCTCTCTGTTGGTAGAGCGATAGAAGAGAACAAATACTGAAGTGTTTGTTATCAAAGCAAAGACTAAAACATGTTTAGGCAACAAAAAAAAAAAGAAAAATCTTTTGAAAAATAAATATTCTTCTGTTCCATGTTCCATCTGTCAAGTTTTATTTTTTTAATGGAAGTAGTATTTTCTCAGACACTGGGTTGTCATTTATGTGATTTTTAAATTGAGTAAAATACAGCAACCAACCAACCAACTATCAGTACCTGATTTCCCCAGGTTCATTTGATTTCATATTTCAACACCTAGTTTACATATAAGTATCTATCTTTTCGCTTTCTGAAGCAACTTGTACGTAGTTATTCTAAAAATCAGTTTAAATTAGGTATAGAATAAAAAAGAATAGGACTAAGAACTGTAACTTCCAAAAGCTTTGGAGCTGATATTTTGAGTTTAGCATAGTTTTAATGACTGATAGATTGAACATGACTTCTGGTGTGGTCTGGAGTCTTATGTGCATGGGACAATAACACATGTGAAGGGTCTGCAAGTCAGTCAGAATCTATGAGGCATTGGTGGAGGAATGAAATTTCAGTATAGGAGCCATTTACAATGAGAGCTGTTCAGATTAAAAATGGATAAAAATGAAATCTAAACCAGATTTTGATTCACACAGAAACTGCATTTCACTTACAGATAACAGTAATTCTTTGATCAGGGATGACATATCCTTTCTTATGAGGTCATCCTCTGGTTGGATGACACAAGGAGATTGTTCCCTTAACCAAACCAAATACTGCGTTTTTAGCACTACTACATTAAGCAATTTATTTCTGCTGAACCAAGATCCATTAGTGAAAATTATTAAATCTACATGCATGATTAGATACAACAGAAATTAAATCCCAGCAGCAGACTACTTTCTGAGCATCAACGTTTCACAGTGTGCCTCAGCATTTGCTTTCAATAGGTGTTTGGCATCTCTCTGTCTATATGTTTTTTTAACAACAAGCTACAACCATCCTATGACAATGCCTTAAACTCACCCAGCTTTTCCTGTGAATTTTAAAATAAGTTTATTACTAAACATATTAATAGCAAAATGTGGCCTGCTAAATAACTGAAGATGACCAGCACATTTTCACTTTCACCGATGTGTGAATCTAACAAGATATTAATACCACTTACCAAAATTTCCACTCTGTATTCAGAGCAAGTTTATGCTTCAACAAGTCTGATCTAACTGAGGGGACAGGAAGGATAATATGCTCTTTATAAAGCCTTTCCAGTTACTTGAGCCAGTAAACTGGAAATGGCACCAGTGCCTCTATAGTTTTCAGAATGTTTTTATCTAGCTCAGATAGAGCTAGATAAAAGTAGAGTGAATCATTAAATCTAATTTCAAATCATTGCAGCTCACATTCAAATCAGCTCATATTAGAGGTGACTACTACCATTCTTTGAATCCTCCAGGACTACAATTAACTTAGACTATTTATTCCTGAATGTATCATCTAGGAATGCTGATAGAGAAGGGAAGGGAAACTAATGCTAAAGTTCAGTCCTTCATGATGTAGTTATATTACAGCATGGAAGATGTGCCTAGAAAAGGGCTTTCTTTACAGGACAATAAAGTATGAGTTTCTACATGAATTTTCTATTCTGATTAATTTTTTTTTTACGCTTATCACTATTGCACTTTAGTATCTTCTGGGGGAGTACTTAACAATAGGACTAATGTTTATCACTTGGTAAAAATAATATTCCTGCCCCTTGCTGCTGAGTGACTTTGTTTTTTTTTCTTTACTGTTGTACAATACCATAGATATGATTCAGTGTCTCTTTAAAAACAATTCTTTTCATTTTTTTGGTATGATTTAGTAACTTCACCTGCTTCAACTTGCAGTCCTAAGCAAAGAAACAGGTAATCACATAGCTATGTACCAGCTGCTAGAACCTGATGCACCATTCCAGCATTCAGCATAAAATATAGTCTATTTGCAGTTGATGTGAACTTAATATGTGATATGAGTGAGTCAGCAGCACCTTCCTTACAAAGCGAAGTAGTGAGGCAACCAGCTTTTGAATGCTGCAAAACATTCTAACGTTTTTAATAATTTCTAAAATAAAAACCATGCTCTTTTCAATTATTGCAAATGAACGAAGAAAGTTAGATGAAAGGAAGGAGAAGGAGTTTAAGGTCCCACATTTTCCACTCCTGTCCAGTCTTGCGTAAATAAGGTCCTGATAATCTCTTTGAAATACTGGTACAGTCTGAGGACCCACTCTTGGCTTTGAAGATACAAGCACAGACTGCACTGCATGTCTTATGCCTATGACTTCAAATGCAGTAGCAGATCAAAAAAGGCAAGTGGCAATGCAGACTCATGCATCTGAGGAGTGGGCTGAACTTTTGCAATAACTCAAGTATAGTATATTTTACATAGGAGTTTAAATCACTGCTATGAGATAAGATTAATTGTCAGATCAAAATAACAAATGGGGTTACATTAATAAAGAAATAATAGGACTATGATGTTACAAGGCATCATAATGTGTTAAAATAAAAAGCTTTGAATACTTAATTCTGTTTTAATTTGAATATGTCTTCTGTTGAGACAATCAAGGCCTGCTGAACTGGATTGCAGCCAGGAAATGCCTGTATTGATGGTGTGTTAATAAATGCTTTCTTTTAAATATTGATATAACTTGTGAAATTAAACCATGTAGCATCTATTTTTTCTCACCTAACACGTAAGCCTCTTTTTGATAAAATGAATAGAATTCAGGATCTTATCTATTGAGGATTTAAGTGAACATTTTCTCATGTGGAAACAGGATAGGCAAAGTAATGAGGATACTCCAAGCGATCTCCATTCCATTAGGAGAAGATAAGGTGTCATTGCTTCATTCCACTTTGTCACTTGCTTAGTTAAGTGTGTTTGATAAAGTGTAATATATATATCGCAGATGAATTATGTATCTGTACTTCATGAAGGGGGAAAAGGTTCTGAGTGATAATGCATAGGATGTAGAAAGTAAAAATTCAAACCAAGAAAATTCCAGAAATCAGTTAAAAATTTACTTTAAACTGTAGAGTGCATGCTATGTGGTTTTTAATGCTTTTTTCTGCCTTTTTTTTTTCCCCAAATATTTTGTGTGGAGTATATAAGGCAGATTATGTCTCATTCTTACATATTCTTCCTATTAATGAATATATTGGGAAATATCAGAGAGTAGATTTTCAAGAAGCCCCAGAACCAGTGTAAATCTGGGCAGAGTATGTCTCTGCTGAATTCAGTGATCCAAAGGAGGAATTTCTGAGTTGATACTGAATGACTGGCTCTAAGTGCCAAGAACAGTATAACTGCAGTGGGGTGAAGCTTTGGATGAGACATTTTGCTTTTCAGAAGGGTCAATTAACTGGTGTGGAGTGTACAGCAACTAAACTGCTCCAACACTCAAGCTGGAACATTTTCAGTGACAGTGGTGTCTATCTCTACACTGCATTGCAGTAAGGAATGTAGACTTTAACTTGAAATATGGTTAAAAGGGCTATTGAGCTAGTTTAGAGTTGCCTAAACAAAGAGAATTTCTCTTAATTTCCCTAGTTGCAACGGTGAATGCTATCATCATAATGCAAAGGGGTTAACATAGGAACTACCCTGACTATGTTGAAGTCAACTAGCTTACCTCTGTTTGGAAAAATACAGCATGATGCCATTCATTTTCAAACTCAGACAGTGGAGGAATCAGAAGTTTGGCCCTTCATGTACTTGCCAAATTACTCTGTCATTACATTACCCAGTCAAGAGTATTCCTATGGCAAAGATTATGGGAGGAACTTTGCGGAACTTTTCTCAGTTCATACCTTTCTTCTAATATTGTTCATTATCAAGGCAAAAAAAAACCCCAAAACCAGCTGATGCCAGAAATCAGTAACCTGAAGCAAATAAGCTTAGGGAATAATATACTTATATGTACTGACCACAACACTGCAACAAAATCCAACCTTAGGGATATTTCCCCTGTTTTCTGCAGGCTAATGCTAAAGAGGCAATTTGGTTTAGGTTGGATTAGCTGACATTTCCTTTTGTACTTGAAATTCTAGGAGATATTCTCCCACCAAGAGTAACAAAACTCAGTATTCAAGCTGCTTTTTCCCCCAAGGAGTTATGTGTGGAAAAATGTATGAATGAGCTGCATGTAAGAGATTAAGAACGGAACACACATAATTAAAGACCCATTTTGTTCCACCCCAATTTAAGGTAAAGCAACGCTGTCATACCTTGTCCCCATCTTTGATTCATCCCTGATTCATCCCTGCATAATCTGATGTTCCATTAAAATTGGAATGAACTATTTGTGTTAGCAACAACACAACTTTCACCTCTTATTTTAGAAAATTGTCTAGCACTGTAGCTTTCAAATATAAAATTGTTAATATGGAAGGTCAAAAGTTAGTATGAGAGAGAAGAGGACCATTAGATTATTATTAGCTGAAAAATTCTGAGAAATGTAATTTTATTGTTATTGATATTAGTCCATATCATGCTGTTCACCTGAAACTCAGGTGTGGCATACAGGTCTCTAGGATTTACTATTAATCATCATTAAAAGTCATAAAATTACATGTTTTTTTATTGTCATTTACAACCTCTCATAAGATATTCAGGCCCTCTACATGACTTTACAATCTAAGTGGTTGTATCCCAAAAACTTTTGTCACTAGTGAGATTCTACGGAGACTTCTTTTTCCCTGATGTGCATTTAAGAAACAGACTTCTCAACAGAAAAAGACTTCAATGAACAATCAAAAGAGAAAAAATACCCACAGTATTGAAGCTCAAAACCATCTGCTGGTTGATGGATATGGCATGATATGTGAAGTGTCAACAGATGCCAATTTAGGATGAAGCTGAACATATACCAGATAAATAAATATTTTTTAGTCAATCACACATACTTCTCTGAAAGTTAAAATGAAGTTATTGTCCATGGATTACAGAAACAACAAAACACAATGAAAGGATACTTTGAAAACACTCCAAGTGGAGCATTGGGGTCTACCCAGATGGGACTTTACTGTGATATTGGTTTGGTTTCAGCTACAAAATTTGTTAAAAAAAAGGAAGAAAACAATATTTTTGTTTCTTTGTTGGTGAGAAAATGGGAGACATTGGCAGATTGGTTAGGGTAATGCAAACCTGTGAACTGAAGAGGGTATTAGAAACTGGGAAAGAATGAGGATGACCCTGAATTTAAAACTTCTGTTTGATTCTATTTGGTGTCTCAGTCAAAAGTCTTTTAAGGATTCAAGATTCCTGCGTCTGGTACCTTTCCTAATTCCTGAGAGCAGATGTTCTACATTAATTGTTATATTTTCTTTTATTCATGATAAAAAATGAACCCAGGTTAAGAGAAGAAAATGAAAAATATGTCATATAGTGAGTACAGATGCTCTTTTTTCCTCCTGTTTTTTTTTCTTTCTTTTTTTTTTCCCCAGAGCAATGGAAAGTTCCTTTTTTTTTTTTTTTGATAGAGTAATATCACCAGTTTATTTGTCCTCCCACTTCTGCTAAGATCTGAAGATTAATTTAACAAATTGACTACGATACCAAAGCTTGCCTACAGAAAAAAAAACTATTTTTTTCCTTTAAATAAAATGGAGAAGTTTCATTAGGGTATTATTTAAAGTCAGTTCAGTCCTCTTGGAATTTTTAAATTGACTGCTGAAGAACAAATCTTTTATTTGTAAGGGTTTTACTTTTCTCAAGTTCTTATTTCTGCAGGTAAATGAGTAGGTAATTATTTTTCATGTAGATGTATTCAGAGACTTTTTTTTTTTTGTATAGCAGTGGCTGCATAATGAGATTTTTTTCCTTCTGTGTTGTGTAACTTGATACTTAGATCTGCCAATTTGTCATTTGGTATGATTTTACTTTGAGACCATTTATTACATTTCTTTCTCTCCTTTCAAATTACCATGAATGTTTTTAAGGTTTGATACTTATGAAATATTTATACATTTTAATAATTACAAATACTTTTTCTGTTTGTTGAACATTATTAGGTACAGTGCTTAGTTGCAATAATTTATGTCTGTGAGGAATTAGACTCATGAACACTTACTTTCTGAATATTGTCACAACTAGATTTCTGTGGAGTTACTTCTAATTTACATTGATATAAATGATATTTAAATTAACACTCATTTTCCTTGCAGAATTCAGCAGGGACACCATAGAAATTAACTCTAAACAGAGATCTGAACTTTGCTATATTCAGTCTTCTTACTTTTTCAAGTCTACTATTTTGAAGATATTTGGAAATAAGTATCAAATAATATTTCTTTGTAAAAGTAGAAAGCCAGAGTTCTTTATAAGGTCCCATGACCATTTGTTCTGGAGCAACTTCCTGTATGAGCAGTTCTCCTGGAGTGGCTGGATTATGCTGAATGCTTTAGTTCTTAAATAAAAGTATCAATAACTTTTCTTTTTACTTGGTTGTTTTTAATTCGTAGAAAACTTTTCTAGAAGAGTTTAGTTTAACAACTGATAGCTCCACTTCTGTGTGGAAATGCCACAAAGTCAAATTACATTTGTAGCTTTTGTAGTCCCATAATATCATTTGAAGAAGAAACATGAACAAAAGAACATATAACAGCTGGGAGCACAGTTTACAGAACATCCTTAGGATGGGCTAATGCATCCCTAATTCACAATATGGTTTGCTAACATATAAAAACCCCACACTACTTAAAAGAGGAATGAAAACTTTCTTTGGATTAAATTTTAATCCATCAACATTTGGAGTGTCATCAAGTTACACTCATTAATTTTGCAAGTGACACCAAACTTGGAGAGGAACTAGAGCAGGGTTGCTCTTTAGAGGGACCTCAAGAGGCTGGAGGAATGGCCTGACAGGAGCTTTACGAAATTTAACAAGGGCAAATGCAGAACCCTGCACCTGGGAAGGAAGAACCCCTTGAAACAATGCAGGCAAGGAACTTACTAGCTGGGGAGAAACTCTGTGGCGAAGACGTTGGGGCCCTTGGGAAAGCAGCGACCGGAACATGAGCCAACAGTCTTTCCTGGCAGTAGTGAAGGTCATCAGCATCCAAGGCTGTATTTGCTGAAGCAGAGCCAGTAGTTTGGGAAGGTTGTTATCCCCATATACATGGCACTCCTTAGCCCACACGTAGGTACCTTGTGCAGTTTGTGTCTCAGTTTACAAGAAAACTTGGGTGCAGTTTACAGGAAAAACATTGATAAACTCCAGAGGGCCACCAAGATGGTTGGGTCTGGAGCATTTTTCCTGTGAGGAAGGGCTGAAGGAATAGGGGTTGGTAAGCAGAGAGACCTGATAAAAGCCTGCCAATACACCTGAGGAGGAGACTGAGCAGGAGGCTGGACCTATGCAGAATTTGCTTCCAGCAGGAGAACCATAATATGAAAACAAAGAACTTACACAGTATGGTTTGTCTAACATAATGAATAGAAAATTGTTAACAAAACTATTGTACTTTAAATCTTTGCCAACTTTTAGTTAGTTTTAGTGTCTGGGGAGTGCTCAGTTTGTTAATAATTTGGAACATCTAATTTTCATTTCTAAGAAGTCAATAGTAAACCAAAATAAATCTGAAAGAAACCTTAGTGAAAAATTCACACAGATATAAAATAGTTTCTTATCTCTTTTCTCTGGAAGCTTTAGCAGCTAATTATTTTCCAGCATAGCTAGTGATACTTCTGAATAACAGAAGAAAGAACTTACTTAAACTAGAATTTAAAAAACAGGTTTTCCATACCCACTGTATCTTCATTTAATATTCTTGATGTTAATAAATTATTTCAATAGAATGTAATAATAGTAGATTTCTGTATGACAGAAGCAAATTTTCATTTAAAGTAGGATCATCCATTATAATCAGAGACAGGGTACTTGAACTGAAGATCACCACTCAGTTAAAATAAAAAATGATGGAAGTGACATCTTTAATTGAAAATGTCATATGGATACATGACAAGTGGGGCATATTTAAAATGTCTTCTGTAAGTCATGTATGCAATTTTGGATTTTAGAACTTAAAAAATGCTTTATTTTTTTTTAATTGGCATGGAACGTTACATCTATATTTTTATATGAGAAATAAGAGTCCATAAAAATACTTAACTGAATGCTTTATATTACAATAGACAACCACTGAAACAAAAATACATTAAAACCTTCAAACAATAATTATAAATGCAAGTGGGCAGACAGAACATAAAGTTGTAATTTAAAAGAATTCGGGCACGTATTGGTAGGGGCAAGTAACACTAAGGAAGAGAGAAAACATTTGTTAAAACTGTCAACAGACTCAACATTTAACCTTATGGATTTGTGGAAATGTTACTGTAGTAAAATGTGGTGTGAGGGAAGATGTTGTTTCTATAAGATGCACAAATGCCACCTTGAGTATCAAAACTTTGCACAGTGTCGTTTTGCTGTGCTGAATTGGCCCTGACCCTTAGGTTGTAAATGTAATCAGCTCTATTATTCAATGTATACCTGCTCCTATGAGACCTATACTAGTGTGCTTGCTCTTCTACTTCCACTGTGTTACATATAAAGTCAACCAATATCTGAAGGTGCATGCAATTCAAATACATGGCAAGAAAGGTTGAAAAATAATTTACTTTGTATATTAGGGGGTTTTTAAGTCATATTTTGATAATAGAGATTCCATTTCAAATAGTTGGTTTTGATTTTATCTCTTTACAGCAAGTCCCTCAAATGCTGTAACTGTTAAATATTATAGGTCTAGAGACTCCACAGTTTACTAACGCAATTTACCTTTGTGGTTTGCATTCAGAGTAAATAGCACAATAAAATAGCACAATAGCACATTGGGATCTAATGACACAATGAATGAAAATTATGGTGTCACAATCACAAATTATTCACTGCAAACACTGCTTCTTTTCTTTTCTTTTCTTTTCTTTTCTT
>KZ505637.1:1964722-1978351 GCA_002844005.1 Limosa lapponica baueri
TTCTTTTCTTTTCTTTTCTTTTCTTTTCTTTCTTTTTTTCATAATCAGTTCATAGTTTTTCCAATGTGCTGCCTTGATCCCACCAATAATCAAGAGTGGAAAGATGAGCCATTTTGAAAGAAGAAAGTTCTTCATAGAAGTCTCAGTTAATCTGTGAAGCATGGAAGAGGAAAATAACCTAATCCTAAAAAAAATCCTGTAATTGTAGCCTATGAATGATAACTGAAGTCTTAATTATATGAAAAGCTGGTAACTGTCTTTGTCATTTATTGCAGCCAAAGGGTTGAATGAAGATTCAAAAGCAAGTGGTGCTTGTCCTACTAAAGCTATTTAAATATTAATTTTAACTTTTAGATTTTTATTTTTGAGCTTATCTTGAAATCTTACCCTGTTTTACCACACAAGTCTACTCAGCCTTAGTCTTGGACCCCTCATTTGATACCTTCAAAATATAAATCAGGGCTAAATCAGTAGTGTAACATTGGAATTCATCATGATCAGAATGAGGCCAGGTTTACTTGACTGTGCACCTTACTTCTTGTTTCTTTCCTATTACACTACTGCTTTTTCTGTTACTTCTGTTTATTTTGGCTTCTTAGAGAATAAATTTTTGAGGGAATGCTTTTATAACCTATAAATCACCAGATCAACACAAATTTGGAGTAACGTAACTTACTGTAAATTCTAGATTCTGATGTTAATTTGGTGACTATTTTCTTTCATATTTTAATTAAAGAAATCTTTTAAAAAATCATTAAGCTGGTTCTTAATTGATTGTATTCATGACCATTATATTTTCACTATTTCAGAAAGAAGTTTCCAATATCTACCCGAAAACTCCTTATTGTGCAATAGTTCTTTTGTGATTGCTTTGTTTGCATATTGCAATCTGGATTATATTAATTGTTCACCAAATTAAATCTAAAAATTGTATTTACTTTCTAATATTTCAGACTTATTATGTTTTTCATATGTGGAGTATAACCTAGTTTTATTGTGTTAACTTAGTGATTTCTTGATTTTTAGTACTACACAAAATAAACATTAAAATGGTACTTGAATAAAGGAGAGTCTGAACTGAGTGACTAGTGGATGTGTTGTTAGTGGACAATGGATTAAAAGTATTTTATGAAAAATGGTTTTGAACTGTTAGGAGTAAAAAGTTTGAAAATAAGGTTTTCAAAAATTTTTATTAGATTTACCAGGATTCTGCATGAACAGAACTTACAGTAGCTTATTCAAGGTCAAGATTCTTTGTTTTCCCTTGAGTACAGGATGATGCTCCTTTATTTTTGCATGTGCAATGAGTACAGATAAAGAAGCTTTGATTTCTTGCTTTCTGCACCAGGAGCTTGATCCAAGGTAAGCTCAGTGGAAATGCTCCTATTGATTTCAGTGGCTTTAGATCAGACCTTAATTCTGTTGTGACTGGATTGAAAACCAATGTATTTCTCTCTTTGGAATTCTACTTCCCTAGTTGCATTTAGAGGATTTTATTCAACTTTAATTCTTTTCCTGTTGCAATTCAGGAAATGATTCAAATAATTCAACCTACTTCCTATTTAACACATATTTTGTTATCAGCTGTCAGGATAATTAAATACTCAATATAAATCTGGGCACTTAAAAGGACAAAAATATTGCTGATAAAAATAATGGAAGAAACAGAAAAGCAGAAAAAAATTACCAGGATAATTCAAACTACTTCATCTGTAAATAATGAGAATTTATTGAGGCTGATATTCAAAAGGGCTCTCACTTCTTAGTGTGTAAAACATTCATTTTTCACATTAATTATCTTTTAAGTAACATTCTTAGGGGACTACTTGAAGAGAAAAGGTTATGTGACTATAAGTAGTTTTCACAGAACTCTTTTTCTCCACTCCTTGAAAAGCAGTTTACCTATGGACTTCAGCTTGGTGGTGTGGCAGTGAAAGGAACATTTCATCAAGTGTCTAATCTATCAAAAAAAAAAAAGTTTCGAAGCTCAGGAGACTCTTACCTTATAAATGTTACTCTGGCTCTCTTAATTACAAATCTGAAACTCTCTGAAGTCTTGTGATATGGAACATGCCCTTAGAATAAGTTTTGTAAAATACCAAGGTCTAGAGCCAGCAGACAAAGAAAAACAAATAAGAAAGTGACATTATGGCATTGATCCACACTATTTGGACATTATTTTTTCAGATCAAAATGTCACAACAATTGGGAAAAATTACAAGCTGATTATTATAGTGATTCAAGCACACAGGAAGAGCTGCCAGTGAAAGAGTTGTTCCATCTGCGCTAGACGTTTACATTTATTAAGATAAATTGTCCCCTGGAGGTACTGGACTCTCTCCATTTACTACAGAAAAGTCTCAGTGGACAGATTAAATAGAGTGGTCAGCTCTTAGAAAGAGAATTAGGTAAATTGAGCCCTATGCTGGAAATTGTTTCAACAGTGTGGAGTATCTCCTAATAACTTATTATATAAGTCAAAAGAGAACAATTATATATACTTCTGCACAAGAAACTGGAACTGTATGTACCTGGTTGTGAAATATGGAAATATTTGTTACAGGCGTTTATGAATTACTTTCAACTTCGAAAGTGTTTCTGTAGTTTTTATTAATTATTCAATATTTCTTGTTAGCAAGTTTTGGTGTAATGAATTTTAGGGGTTGGAGAAGACACAAAAAACCCACAACCACCTGAAAGAAACAAAAATGCCAGGAACAATAACGAGGAATAAATGAAATGATCTAAGATTAATAACAAAGGAGAAAGAAAATACTATGTGATACTGAAAAATGCATGAGAGGCACTGATGCACAGCTCTGAACAGCTATCTTGGTTACCTGTCTCTGATGAAGAAGTATTAGTGCCCACACATCACTGAAGGCTGCAGTTGAAAGACCCCAAATGGAGTTCGGTGTTCAAGAGAGAGAGAGATATTTATTAAAAGGATTAAGGTAAATTAGGTAAGTGAGACAGAAATAAATGCAGACTTCAAATAAAATCTTTAAAGATCATGAAAACATTTTGGGTAAGGTGGGGGAAAAAAGAAGACATAAGAACCATATAAGTTTGTTTTAAGAAACATCAAAAATAATCTGGATGTTACTGTAAAGACGTAAAGGTCATTTTAATCAACTTTTTTTGTTACGTCATCCAGAGATATTCACAATTAAGAAAAACTATCAACAAGGCTTATGCTGAAAGGTGTAGAATTATGTCCTGAAAACAAAACAAAGTTTGACAAACTATGTTGGTACGTGTGAACCAACAATAATGATTTCTCTAAGTGTTAAAAGGCTGAGTGGACCTGTCAAAAGTAAAAGGGTTTTAAAAGCAGTGAAGAAGACCAATTTACTGTTATGCTGCTACAAGAAACACATTTACAGATCAGCAATGGAAATATTTCAGAATAACATGGGCATAAAACTGTACTGTTGGCCAAGACACCTTAACAGGGAAAAAAGTGAAAATTTTTTTATCTGAACAAAACCCCTGTGTCCCTAAGGACATATTTTGACCAGACAAAATTTGCAAAAAAGAAAAATCTTCTTTAAAAAGCAAAGGAATTCTTGTAACTAAGGCCATTTAGGATTTAAACTCTTATTTGATAGAATTCTTAATAAATGATAGATGAAGATATTATATTGGTGGACAGGAAAGAAGTGAGACAATGATTTTGACTGCTCAAAAGACTTGAGCATTCTGTAAAAGAGAATTTCTTTTTTAAAAAAAAGCTCTAGCCATCTTTTTTGGAAGAACAAGTTTTGAATGACTTTTGAAAGGTGATTATAGAACTATAAATTTTTAATTTATTTAAAATAACAGACACAGACACCACATTCCAATTGCACTCTGCCATCTGAACAAGGTATCTCTATAGCTCATACTCTGACCAAAATAATACCTAATGGTCTATGTTAACATGAACTGAAGATCGGAGTGAGCTGGAACTCACTGTGTAGTTCAGTAGTGGTCGCCTTTTCTTTGATTCATGGCTCCTGCATGAACTGTTCAACATCGCAAAACTTAGTGCTCTATCTGTATGTTGCTGGTGCTGGCAACTAGTGTTGACTGGTAGATTCAGCTGGGAGATCAAGGAATGAATAAGCATGGAAGAATGAAGGGCTTTTTGACTCAGCTTTTGGAAGCTAAACTCTGACTGCTAGGCAGGAGAGCAAGGACTAACATCTCAATAATAGCATTTTTGAAATCCTGCCAGCTCTTTGTTCAAGACCTGAGGAGCAGGTAGAGATTTGAAGCCTAAATGTGTAAATGAAGCAATAGGAGGTTTACAGGTATGTTAGGAACAGGGGAAATTCTCTGAAGGACAATTCTGCACAGGTAGCATCACCCGAAACTTAATCATAATGGAGACAGGTAATGAAAAGGAAAAGTGTTGCAGATTAATATTTTGAACAATGAGAAGGGAGAATCTGGGAGAAAGCTAAGATATGCAAAAGGACACCTGGCTCAGAGTCATGCAACTGCAAGTCGGAAATGGCATGTGTCCAATGGGCCTCTGGGGACAGGAAGTATGTTACAAGTGCTACAGCAATAATTACGGTAAATCTAGCATATGAATATTCAAATTAATGAGAAGGAAATACATAAATATGGGGGGGGGATAAAAACAACAGTCAAAAAACTGTGAAATTTACCAACAGATTGAAGGCTGTTAAATTCCTTTTTATATTAAAGTCCCAGCTAAAATCTATGCTACAATTAAAGAAGAAAACAAACTGGTCCAAACATCCTGCCCCCTTATAATGACAACACATTGAGAAAGTTAAGGAAACTTTCAGAGGAAAAAGGCTGACTTTTAGAAAATGGAAGGTTTGCCTGAATGAAGAGAGTAAATTAGAAGGGCTGAAGAATAATTTGAAATGTGAACAAAGAATGCTCAAACTGATCTTAAAAACCTTTCGTATCCAAAGCAAGAAGTCAGCTAGGGAATCAGTGGGACTATCTGCTGAGAAAAGTGTGAAAGGGGCAGTCAGGTATGATAAAGATAAAGTAGAGAAGCAAAATGAACTGTTTTGTATTAATTCCTACTGCTGAAGATATTTGGAGAAATGTTGGTGTTATTTGTGCCAGGTAATTCAGAAGGGCTAGAAAAATTTGATGCAAGTATATAGCAAGTTTTAGGGTAAATAACCAAGTTAGGTGTCAGTAAGTCACCAGAACTAGGTGATATTTGCTGAAAATCTTGTCAATAAATCAATGGCATTGGATGTAATTTGCTGAAAAGTTAGAAATCTTCAGTGTAGGGAGGAGAAGATTGAGGGAAGATATTAGTTTCACAAAATTCACAAAGGTGTGCACCAGATGACACAATACAAGACCCATGGAACACTCAATGAAAGTAGTAGGAGGCAAAATAGATAACGGAAAACAATTCTTAGGAAAGCAGGCAATTGCAAGTGAACTTCTGAAACTTGTGCTTGAAGGCTGTGGAAGCAGACAGTATCTTATGATTTTCATATTACATTACTGTTTCAGGCAATTAAATACTGTAGGCTTTTATTCATTTTAGCAAACATCAATATCTCAGTTTTCTAAAATGATTTGTAGCCCCAACTCACGTATTCTTGTCTTGAAGCTTCCCTTCTCAGGGATCTGATGTTAAAAAATGATTATTTGTTAACTTTGGGACTTTGGACATTCTACTAACACTTGATGTTTATAGACACCACCAATTCAACTGGTCATTTATTTAAAATTTAAAATGAGATCCTTTTCTGAAATCCTCATATTATCAGGATGAATCTCTTTTGCGCCAGAGTCATTCACTGGTCCACATTAGGATAATGTCCATCACAAGGCTACAAGCTTGAATGAATGTGTGGCTGAAGTGGTAAAATACATGTTCAAAAAGAACCTGTGATCACCTGATAGCGCAAGAAACTTAATGCATGGTAGGAACAAAGGATATGGAGGAGCACAGAGAGAAGCAAAAGCAAACAGTAAGTAATATATGAAGACTATCCTAATCCTGTTTTGTCTTCTGAAGTCTTAACAAATAATGGTAAAATTCATTTCTTTCGCAAGTTTTACAAATTGCCATTGTAGTTGTTTCATTCACATGTGGGTTTAGTCTACATCGCTTGTGTGGTAATCGAATAACCCACAATCAGTTGTTAGTCATCCTTATTGTACCACTGTGGCCTATTAGAGCTGTGTCACCAAACATTGGACAGTATTAGGATGTTATTTAGTCACTAAGAAGAAGTTCTTGCTGCTTATTTAATTGACAGCTTAAAGCATAAATTTTGTATGGCTGGCTGCTGCATATAAAAGGCCAAACTTATATTTCATTTCACACTATTGCCTTTGAATTTATTGGCTCTCTTTGTTGTCCTTGGGGAACCACTTTGAATGCAAGGAACTACAGTTATAATAGTTAGAAAGAAATCAGTGGTTACAGGGGAGGTGATCAAATGGTAAATAAAATAACCATTTATGGCTTTTTCAACGGTATGCCTTTATGTGTGCCTGGAACTGCATCTCAATAAAGCACAAGCTAAGATTTAAAAACACGCAGTTTCAAAGGTAACATGCAAAACAACTTGACTCATTTGCCAGACTCCACCCTGAGGGTAATAGCATGTTTCAAAATACTGCATGGCTAAGCTTTTATTTCTGGCAAAAATGATCTTCCACCAAATTATTCTGTTCTGCAGCATAGCAGCAATAATTTATAATCTGTGCTTCAGCAGCAAGGGGCTTTCTGTCTTTCCTTCTCCCATTTAACATTTATATTTACTTCCTCTCCTCCGCTCCTTCCCTCCCCTCTTTTATTCAAGTTACTGCAGCAACTGCATTATTTGAAAGAACTTTAAGCAAAATTGGAACTTAAACAAAGCACTGGAAAAGGAACAGCTAAAGAAAAGTTTTTCTGTGTGTCTGCTGACAACATGTATAGGGTATAATAATACCATGCTGAGCTCATATACTATATTTTCTACTTGGATATCTCTTGGCAGTTTGCACAGAAAGGAAAGTGACTAATTTGATTTCATAGATGGAAGGGAAGAGGGGGAAGGAGAAGTGAAAAAAAATTACATTAAATATGTTCTTGAGCACCACAAAAAGAAAGCAGGTCTCTTCATGACATTTTCATATTCTCTGGACCAAAGTGCCTTTGCATCTTATCTTCACAGTTTTCCTTAAAATGCATCAGTTAAATACTTTAAATATGGGTTGGAGAGAATCTCCAGCAGTTCAGCAGTACCGTAGTAATCCACTAGCAAGGGCAAAAGATATAATACGGGTAATCTGTCCACAAGGAATTGGAATTAAAACAGTAATTCAGTACATGCAGACTACTGAACATCTTAATTTGGCAATTATTTTTGGTCCTTGTCAGCCTTGCTGGATTAAAAGCAGGAAGGGAGCAGCTGATGACTTCACCACATATAGCCAATGTGCCATTCATTTCTTGAGCATACCTTTACCCCCTAACCGCTGCATTGTCACAAATGTTCACTCCTCATAGTCACATGCAGTACCATCATCTACCACTTTTTATCAGGGCGTTTATAATGAAAAACAGCACACACTCTCAGTACCAAAGAAGTGATTGTGCGTAAAGTGTACATTACCTAATCTGTAGCAAGGAGGAATCTAGGATCTCATAGACACTTGCCTGTTGAAGGAAGCGATAAAAGCAATTTAGGCTCCTGAGCAGCGTTTTCTTTCTTATCAGTGTAGCACTTGCTGTTCCCCTTGCTCTTCTAAGCTTTTCTTGGTCCTTGTTACACACTTTATTTTACTGCTAGTGTATTGCTTGAATGGGAACTAGTGTACAATTGACACCCAAGGGAATAAAATGCAATAGTAATTTGATTTGTTTCGGTAGATAACTTTCTTTTTCAGAACCCACTTTATCTAACTAATTGCAACTCAACACTTATGGATTTGAAAATATTAAAAATTCACTCATTCAGTATTATGATCAGATTCAGATTTTTTCACAGTGCTGTGTCTATGATTCCTGATCTGATTCCTGCTAGAGAGAAGCAAGTTTCCTGGATACCTTCCATTATTGACATGTTTTCTTCTCTGATTTTATTTGCCATCTTTTTCAAATCTGAGATATACCTTCTTCCCTACATCATTTTTATTAACATTCTGCATAAAATACACTCGTCATTACTGCAGATAGCAAAGACTTATCTTCATATATGAGCCTTCACCTGGGAATTTTAGAATGATCCAGTTTAGAGATTCTGGGGAGCAGCTTGCTCAGTTCTCCTCTTCCCTTGTATTTGTTATTGGCAGTACATCTGCAAACTGAAAACTGTTTCTGTCCTTTTCTCTTGGATGTTCTGGGCACTAGAATGCTAAAGGCACTTGTTTACAAGGCAGTGAGACTAGGAGCACAAACTCATTTTGATAGATGATCTGTGCTATTCTTCACACTTCCCTGTTGTTTTATTGATTTACTAAACAGAAAGAGTAATTCAAGTTTATGTTCTGTATATTTGCTCTGGTCTCACCAGAATTCTCCACCTTCCCCCAAGATTAAACAAAATCATTTTGTCTTTGTATCTACCAGCCACAGTGACAGTCAAGTAACCATCTACTAATCAATTGTATTGCAAAACTAATTTTTATTTTAAACAAACATCACCATATTTTGTTGACACAATTAAATTATCTCAGTGCTATGCTATATATCTAGTGTGCACCCTTGGGAGCAGGTAGAAGCTACCTCAGAAATCATGACACACATGCTTCTGCATCAATTAAATATTTTCCCCTTAATCCTAACACTAGCAGCTGTTAGGCACCGTGTCTTTCTGCATATGGCCTATATAATGAGACAGACTCAGGCAGTTCAAGTTCCTCTGCTGAATGCTGAATAAGGCCCTTCTCTCCAAGGACACTAAGACTTATTGCTGAGAGTCCTCCTCATGCAAATGAATACATTTAGTGTTCAGGTTTTATAAAGACAAAAATCAGCACAGTGTTTTTTATTACCAGGGAGACAAAAAATAAAGAGGGTTGGTACATGAAATGCAGGACCTCCACAGAATTTGGTGCAAAAATCCTGTCTTTCTGCTAAAACTGTCCAAAACAAAGTCAAATTAATCCTTCCCAATAACTACAAAAGTTCTTCGTAAGCCTAAAATTGGAGGTAGCTATTCCTTATGGTTGACACAATGTCCTGGAAAAAGTAATTTACTGACTGTGCAAAAGAACAGAACTGTCTGCAGATGGATGATACAGCTAATTGACCCTTGATATTAAGGGTAAAAGTAATCTGGTTCAAGCTCCATTTTATTTATCTCCTGTTCTACTGCTTAGCAGGCTGTAAGGTTAAGGGCAATCCTTTCACGCTGCCTGACAAGGTGAAGACAGCTTTTCCATATTTGAACAATCAAATCCTGTTAAAAGGCCTACAGGAACACCAGTTAAAACACTCCAGTAAAAGTAATCTGAAAATATGATCTAAAACTGAGAACAGAAAAAAACAAAGCAGATCACTGCCTGAAGCAATGTGATGATTACTTCCTACTGTAGTGCATGCTGTTGGCCTTCATTACAAGTGTGAGAAGTGAAGGGGTTTTTTGATTGTGTTTGGGTTTTGCATATCAAAGCAGATTAGTCTAAATGGGAAAAACAGTATAATTATGCAATTTTTTTGAGCTGGATGAAAATTAATTGTGGCTGTATAACTGAAGTTACTTGTGCTTGGAGGGCTAAATCCTGCACTTCTCATAATATGAATAGTCAGACTACTGTATCAAGTGGAACTATTTTTGAAGATAAGTTTTATATGTATAACAATGCTACAAAATTAATGTTTTCACATTTTCAATAAGATAAAAGGTGTGTGTGTTTTTTAACTTCCCATTTTTGGTCCCAAATCCTTGTTGGGATGGACCATTAATAATGATTACTAAACTCTATCAGTTTTGGAGCTCTAGTAAAAAGATATTTGACCATCCCATGTATCACATAATTATAAGATTTTTTAAATGTTATGACATTTAAACTAGAACCATTAAGTGCTAGTCTGGTGATTAAAAAATATGTGATTAGATGATACTGTATTTTTCCACTGGCATTTTAATCCATTTCAGGCATATACAAAGCTCAATCCAAGAAGAGTAAACAGGCATGTATGACATTACGTCCAAATTGAAAATTGCAACCAAAAATACAAAATACCTCCCCTGCTACAATCCCCTGTGTTTTTACCCAGAATACAATGAGACCTGCTGGTTTTGCCGACAGTTCAGGATCAGCATAGGGGTGGACAGGCAACATATACTGGAACTGATGTACTGCATCTCCATGTCTGTTTCAAACTGATACTGGATTGTTCCTATAAAGAAGATCCAGTTTCTAGCAGAAATTCCACCATTCAGGATCTGGGTCTCAATTCTTTTTCCCTGGAATTAAAAAACGCAAACTCAACCTCTTCACTTAGCTTCTCCTCCTTAGTTTCTGAGATTAGTGGATATTTTTGGTGGGTAGGGGGCCTTTTTCCCCTCTTTTTTATAATAATGTGTACTATGTTGGATAACTGACTTTCAGGTGCTAAGCTTTACCATGTCTAACTCACCAGCCCTTTACCTTCTGTCAGGGTATGAATCAATGAGCTAATGATTGATTTTGATTTCTTCAGCATTTTCCTCCTTAGTGGCTTAGTGAGATTGTGCTTTGGTGAAGCACATTTTTACTGAGAATGCCATGATCTAGACTGAATTTCTGGACCATAAATTAGGGACCTAATTGCAATGTTATTGCTGAGTTGAGTACTGGGACTATATTTCTGAGGTACCTCAAGGTACAACGAATTTACAGTATCTCCTTCTTTCTGACTTTAGCAACAATTTCATAAAACCCAAGACGGCATGAATGTTGTACCAATCTAACTTTATGCTTTAAACTATTAACATTTTTAAAAATACTTCCTTAAAGTAATTTTTAAAGTCAACTGGATTTCTTAAATTTATTTCGTATGGTGCTCTATGAAACAAGCTGAGGTACTGCAACCATGACATACAATATTGTTACTGGTATGACCGCAATGAGGGTGGGTTAATTTGTCTGGTATTTCCCCATAATGATCCTCAACACAAGAGCAGTTTAATCTTTTGCCATGTTCTGTTTTTGTCATGTAAGTAAGGCAGTAGAATGTTAACACCACATATTGTCTCTGAAAGATAGTATTCTCCATTGCTTTGACCTTTTCATTGTTCTGTGTTTCAATTTGATCTGGAAGCTGATGATTAATGGTGACTATAATAATTACAAGATGCCTGAAATATAAATTGTTAAATGAACTAGAAAATGTATCAAATGTTTTGTGCTATTGTACTTTACAAGTTTTCTTTTCTCTTCAATTTATTTGAGGTTTTTCTTAATAATAGCAAATAAACAGATAGCTACAGATAAACAGGTAGTCCAAACCAATAGATATGAACATAACTGATTTGGGGGAACAGACCCCAGAAACACTGCCTAGAGTGCAGCAAAACAAAACAAAACAAAAAATCCAACAGAAGCTTGTGATATGCAAGCTACCCTTTTGTGTACCAAAAAAAAAACAAATCAATTTTGAAATCAATATTATATATTTTTACCCAAACAGCTTTGTTTAACACAGAGTGAGCATTCCAAAAAACAAGGCTGGGCTTTGGATTCAGATCATTAGCTATGATTCCCATTATACTGTAGGTGCCACAGGAAAAGTAATATATTCTTGTCTTTTTGTCTTTTCAACATTTAGGAAGCTAAACTTCCTACTATGTTGTCTGGCCAGTTAACAGGTGTGTTCATTCATCTGAGATGAAACAGTAGTCGCATAACAAATGGATCACACATTGTGATCACGTTTTAGAATCCATTTTTAAATGCACAGTAACAATGCAGAATTTTATTTCTTTTTATATAAAATTGTACTGGTTCTGGCCCAGATTAAGTTAATTTTCTTCATGGCAACTCATATTGTTCTGTGTTTTGGATTTGTGATGAAAACAGTGTTGATAACACAGGGATGTTCTAGCTATTGCTGAGCAGTGCTTGCACAGCATCAAGGTCTTCTCTGTTTCTCACACTGCCCTTCCAGTGAGCATATCAGGGGTGCACAAGAAGTGATGAGGGGACACAGCCAGGACAGCTGACCCCAGCTGACCGAACAGATATCCCATGCCATTTGATGTTTTGCTCAGCAGTGGTGAAGCTGGGAGAAGAAGGAGGAAGGGGAGATATTAGGAGTTATGGCATTTGTCTTCCCAAGTAACCATTACGCGTAATGAAGCTCTGCTTTCCTACACATAGCTGAACACCTGCCTGCTAATGGGAAACAGTGAATAAATTCCGTATTTTGCTTTACTTGCATGTGCAGTTTTTGCTTTACTTGCATGTGCAGCTTTTGCTTTACTTACTAAATTGTCTTTATCTCAACCCATGAGTTTTCTCACTTTTACCCTTCCGAATCCCTCCTCTACCCCACTAGGGGGGAATGAAAGAGTGGCTGTGTGGGCCTGAGCTGCCCGATGGGGTTAACCCAAAACAAAGTCAATCTATGTATGTTGGATGCAGATTCCATACCTGGAGTTATATTAGTTTATTTTCTTTTTATAGGTTAAATTCCACTCCACTTTCCAGTACAGAACAAAACAAATTCTGATAAAGAGCAGGATATATAAGAAGATCATAGTCCTGCAGAACTAGGCTGCTTCTAATCCTGAGCTGTTTGAATAAACACCAGATTTCAAGCACTATTGTGTAATATTTATTCTTCCTTTAAAATTCTATTATAAGATCTTATTGCAGTAAGGTCTTTGCAGATGGCTGTATTTCTATAACTAAACGTATTAGACTGTTTGGTTGGCAGCTGTGTATTAATTTAACACCATAAACCAGACTTCATTTGATTCTGAAAGTATTAAATCTGTAAAGACAAAGGATAACTTCAATCCTGTTTGTCACTTCTCTATCCTTTGTATTGTTTATATTTTGCATTTTTTTGGTAATCATAGTGTCATAGAATGGTTCGGGTCTAGTTCCACCCTCCCTGCCATGGGCAGGGACACCTCCCACTAGACCAGGTTGCTCAAAGCCCCATCCAGCCTGGCCTTGAGCTCTTCCAGGGATGGGGCATCCACAGCTTCACTGGGCAACCTGTTTCCGTGTCTCACTACTCTCACAGTAAAGAATTTCTTCCTGATATATAATCTAAATCTCCCTTCTTTCAGTTTTAAACCATTATTCCTCGTCCTATTACTACACTCCTTCATAAAGAGCCCCTCCCCGTCTCCCCTTATTATCAATAATAATAATTATAGTAATAATAATAAAGAAATAATAATACAGATCTTAAGGATAATAACATTAAAGATAATAATATATATAATGAGGGTAGTGAAACACTGGAACAGGCTGCCCAAAGAAGTTGTAGATGCCCCATCCTTGGAGGTATTCAAGACCAGGTTGGATGGGGCTTTGAGCAACCTGGTCTAGCGGAAGGTGTCCCTGCCCATGGCAGGGGATTTGAACTAGATGATCACAGAATCACAGAATCCTCTAGGTTGGAAGGGACCTTCAAGATCATCTTGTCCAACCATCAACCTAACTCTGACAAAAAAAAAAACAAAAAACAAAAAAAAAAAA
>KZ505637.1:1980789-2026066 GCA_002844005.1 Limosa lapponica baueri
TGTCTGGTAGGTTGAAGTCCCCAACCAGAACAAGGGCTGGCGATTGAGAGACTTAAAGATTCCTTCCAACCCAAACTATTCTATGATTAATAATGAAACCCTATTCCTTTAAGAGATTTCCTACTTTTGGTGGATTACCTTGGTACCTTGACTGCAATATAGCATATTTGCTCATTTTAGTTACCATTTATAGATAAAGTAACCTTTCCTAGTAACTTTGTAATAACACTAACAAAAGGGCCAGCGGTCCTCTTGTACCGAATTAATATTCCTGAGGAAGTTCCCACTGCACAAACTTGAAGGACTTTAGAATTTATGCTCCAGAACAGAGTAATAGTTCTCATTTATATCACTGACTACCTGTTTACATTCCATATGGACTTGATTTACTCACAAAATTTTTTTCCTGTTTATTTTGCAGATATTTGGAAAGTACATTATGGGCCATTCTTCATCTTCTGTTTATTTTGAATGCTTAGGAATTTAATTCAAATTCTTTTAAATCTATCATTCTTAAATTCCTAATCCCTTATGTTCCTAAATATCAACAGTCACACTTGATACGAGAGCTAAACTTCTAAACACTGTTCTTTTAATCACTGTTAGAAAGACAAAGAGCCAATATTACCACTGTATTTCCAGTGTGTAAATATCTATATACAAAAAGCAAGTACTTTTTCAACCTTCATTTAAAAAAAAAAAATTCCAAGTACAACTGCCTCATGCAAACCCTCTTTCCAAGTTTCTGGATAATTTCTGTGTTCTTCACCGAAGGTCTTTCAGTTCATTACTAAACTAAACTCTGCTTTTATCCCAATTTGGTTTATTTTATTAAAATAATTAAACTATTAAAAATTAAACTAAAAATTAAACTATTACAAATTAAACTATTAAAAATTAAACTATTAAAGAGCTGCTGTTACTTCATTGTCTTTCTTTCTCCTCCCAGACAGTTTCAATATTACATGTTTTGTGATGTGTCACAGCTGTTAAGGCCTGTGTTTTATGGAGAAATTCACCTGAGCTATGTAAGTTGACACACTGATCCATAGGCATTTGAGACACTGTCACATTCCAGTCAATTAAATTATCCAATTACTTTTCAAAATGCCAGTCATATCATCCTTCTGCTTTTATTCCCCATTCTTAAGCTGAAGAATGGAAATAGCATAAACTTACTGTCTTTGCTGAAGATGTTCATTTACTGGCAGATACACCACCTGTGTTTGTTCAGCATTTGCCATCAGACCACATCTTATGTTGCTGGGTTTGGGACCTACAGATAATTCTAAATGTCACACAGCAGCAGAAGGGCCCATTTGAACTCTTCTTTTTCCCAGTGACTTATAATTAGTGTTTCATAACATCCAGTCTTCAGCATCACAGCACTTAATATGTTTAATGTTGATCCTGCTTTGAGCAGGTTGTTGAATCTGATGATATCCTGAGGTCTATCCCAATCTGTATGGCTGGAAGTTTAGAGACAATTGTGAAATCAGGATCAGAAAGGTCTTATATTTTCTATTTGCAAATATTTAGAACTATTGAAGCATGCTTGTCATAGTTCCAATACTGCTTACATTTTAATTATTTCTAACTAATATTATGCTGTGATACTTCATGAATAATTCATACTTGCTAAAAAGTAAAGGCAGACACATTAATATCAATCTGTCTGTGTGTTTCACCGCCATTAAAAAAAAACACATGTAATTCCTGATTCTATTTCCTATCCTGACTTTTCCTTGGATTACGAGGGAAAAATTTTCATTTATGTGGCTGAAAAAGACATCAGAATCAAACTCTTATTATTATTTGTAGATCATAGTGACATACAAGAAGAGAAATATGAATCCGTAGGCTTGAAGTGGTTGAAATTATTTTTTTTTTATTAAGTGAAAATTTCACAGGAGCCATTGAATGACCTGTTATGCTTGAACAAGACTATCAACGCAGTTAAGCTCTGAGGATCTGCTGGCCAAATCACTCATGTGCAGTAAAAAAATGTTATTCACAAGGAAGAAAACAGTACTACTGCCTTTCAAGAGCACAATTTTTGCAAGACTGGAAGGACAGGAACATAGCATCTATTCTTAAGGACTAATAACTGAGCCAGATCAGTGGAAGCTAAAATCCTCCCGCTGCCAAAACAAACCAACCACAAAACTAGAATGAGCATGAAGTGAGGATGTCAGCTTAACGGAAGAGTTTAGAGTGGTTTAATCCTGTCAATTGGTGTGAGAAAGACAGATGGACTCCTCACTGCCTCTTCCTGAATACTTATTTCAGATATGTTCTGGTTCACACATACAATACCCTCCACAGCATGAATTCCTCTTTTCAGGAGCTCCCAAGGACAGAGCATATGCATGACATAGGATGGGAGGATTGGCAAAAAAATCTTTATAACAGTTTTCTAGAGAGCCTCAGTTTTCCAAAAATATCCCAGGGGATGATTATAGTCTCACAGAATATCCTCTCATTAGACACAGCCCCTCAGCAAACTCTTCCTGTAGTAAAGACTATTTTTCAAACCTCAGGGTAGGGACAATTTTTCTCATTCCTTCCCACAGGGAATTTACTGCTCATGAAAGTGCTGGCTCAACAGTCCTGAGGTTGAAGTTGTTATCCACAACACTAATGAATAATGCAACATAGCCTCTAAAACTGTTTCTGTGAAATGAATGGGGTTGTTTGGGTCATACTAGAACTGCTAAGCAAATTATATTTTTTATAGGAAAAATCCTTTATATAATAGTGTTACTAGGGAGTAGAATAGAAGGAAAATATATTAATTTGTTTTTTTTTATTTTTTTATTTTATTTACACATACATCTCTGAGAACAACTTTGCCTTTGTATGATTTATAAAATACATTGCAAGACAGATGCTGCATTTGTGACTATTTTTGAAAGGCAGATTGTTATTAACAGTATTGAGATAAGGAGGGGTGGAGATTTTGTATTTTGTATGGATGTTATCTAGAGTGAAAAAACACAAATGCTTTCTGCTGTAATGCAAACAGGTTACGCAGATGCAAATTCAAACAAAAAAAAATCTCACAGTGACTTTCTTGTAATGTAGAAAATGTATATGTATTTTAGACCACAAGTATTTCCTCCTGGGAGGCTTTTCGTAAGCAACTCAGGAGAACCCAGTTCAGCTTTTTTATAGCAAGACTACACAAAGGCATATTGAAATGATAAAAAAAAAAAAGGAAGAATGGCAACTTTGGTGATGTAGAACACATTTCATTTTGTCTGATATAGGTAATGTTGACTGCAAAAATTTATATTGCTTGATTTTCAAACATCCAAAAGTGAAAATTCACATCTCACCTTAATCGAAATTTGTCTGTATTAAATGTGCTCTTGGTCTCCAACACAATTCAAAATATGTAGCTTCTTCTTTACAGTTATGCTATTTATCTCAATCAGTTTTGATAAAATTAGAACATTCTCATGAGTGAGAAATGGAAACAGTACCTTTCTGGAAAAAATTAATGTCTGACATAGATAAGAATATCTTTAATTTAAAATGAAAGAGAAATCTAGATAGCAATAAGATAATTTTAGATAAAAATTTCAAAACTAACTAATATTAAATTCTTATCTTCTGTAGGGAAATCCACATTTATTGAGCTTGAAGTTTCACCGACGACACAACCTTGAAGGCTAATGGATAATGGGGTGGGGAGCTGGGAGAGGTATAATACTCCAATTTCAAAGGCAGAAAAAAATTTTTTTTGCATTAAAGATAAATATAAGGAAAAAAAAGAATCAATATAATGAAAAAATAAGTGCTTAAAGAATTTAATTTGTTTAATGCAATTCACTGGAAAATCTTTCAGAAATGCTTTGACTGTCTCCTACTCTGTTTTCAAGAAGAAAAGCAAAAGAAATCCACACAGCACTTTCCCCTTTGACCTATGTACGACATTTTCTAGCCAACAGTCTTCAAGCATCACAGTTAAGGTTGAGAGCAGGAAAAAGACTGTTTTAGCTGCTGGTAATCAGTTCAAACACAGATCAGTGTGACTATGACCTGCTTCTTAGATTTGTATTTTTTAAGCAGAAAGTGGCCTTTGAAATTAATTGATGATATTTGTATCTAGTAGGCAGATGACAACAGCTTAGTGCTCCCAATAGTGTTCAGCATTTTAAGATATGAAAGATGCTATCTGGAAAACTAGCATCCTCCAACTTCAGAATTACAGTTGTGTGAGATAAACACACTTGAGATTTCAATCTGTGTTCAGTATTGCTGCGAAGCTCTAATGTTAAGATTCATGTCCCCTGACTTAACTAGCCAAAGAACATAAATTAATTAGCTGTATTTTAGCCTTAACACAGCTCTGCCCAACTAAGCCTCTTGACACTCAGAGGGCAGTTCTTCAGCAAGCTTGTACCACAGCTTTAAAGAGAATCTACCTTTTCCTTTTGCATTGCTGAGGTGACTTAAGACTGAGTAACACCTTGAATGAAACCAAATATCTATTTTTTCCTTGTTTTGCCACAAAGCCTCACTTGTTCATTATAACTGTTACACTCCCTTTTAACACCACCTTGAATGGAGGTGAAAGGACAGGGCACAGTTCATGCAAGGATTACCTAGGAAAGTATTACCTAGGAAACGATAGTGCAGAGGAAGCATAGACTGGCTGTGTCAAGTTCCAGTATAAGTTAAGCTTCTGGACTCCCTGTCTAACAAAAAATGTGGCTCATGGCAGACATCATATTTGTTCCAAGTACTTTCTCCATTTGAAGCCCATGAATAAATAAAATAATCTGCTTTATTTCTTTCTAGAGTAGCAGGACTGTTACAATGTCAACTGACAAACATCACACTGACAATTTCATAGACACGAAACAGCATCTGCATAGGCAGAAGTTCTCCAGGACTAGACAGCTGCAAAGGGCAGGGTGATTAAGCTTTAATAGGTAAGGTGTGCCCATGAAACAGAACTGTATTTTAAGGTGGACAGATGCCAGGGTACACGTCCTACCTGTCCTTAAACAGCAGCCACATCACAGTCCCTATCTCACTTCTCTAGTTCTAATTGGCAATCCTCAAAGTGAAAATAGACACTTAAGACTGTACCAGAGATAACCCCTCACTGCATCCAGGATAGACCCTGACTTTTTTGCCCATAGCAAGAGCATTTTCAGGTTCTTTATAGAAACTTGCTACTTAGCTCTATCATAGCTCTGGAAAGCAGTTGTAGAGACTTTGGATCACTTTGACCTTCACTTCCAGTTCATGGAACTGGAAAAATGCAATCACTGAGAAACTCTGTAACATGAACAAGACTATTTGAGCTATTATTGACAGATTTCTGTGCACTTTCCTATCTTGTAACTTAAGTGAAATACAGTCCTGGTACATAAGCACATCTTACCCATTGAAACTCACAGATCCAGGCTTTTTCTAAGGTCCCTTCCTAATAATAAAAGGAGGATAGGACAGAATCCTTCTGATAAGGAAGAATCTCTTTTACTCAGACTCGCAAATGCAGAAGAAGGTTGTTGGGGCTCAGGGTGTGTTACAGCCCTGGGGGTCTGTCAGTCTGGGCTTAGGGATAGCTTAGAGTAGGTGTGCCACCTTGAAAAGACCTCTTTGAGAAAGCTCTACTCATTAGCCCCCATAGAGGCCCATGACAAACAGGTCCTAAAGAAGCTTCAGTGTGGACCCCCTTCCCCAAAACTCATGCACACACAGAACTTGAGATCAAGAGACACAGCTCTCCAAATGAAACAAGCATTGACCCAAATGGTCAGTGACTTCATGGGAGAGCAGGACATGAAGGCTCTCTTCATTTGGGATAGCTGTTAAATGATGCTAGGAAACTAATCATATGCAACAAATCATATTCCACTAGCCAACTCTGCAGCAAACTACTTTGTACTGATGCCAGGACATTGTCCTTTGTCATCTGTTTATGATGTCTATCGCCAAAGGAAAATTCTGTAAGCTGCCTGTTCTAAAAGTGGTAACTGCCAGCCTTGAGTGTAATTATGGGTTTTCCAGACAGCTGGGATGGGATTTAGATGTTGGCATGACAAAATGAACTGAAATGGGGCATGGCTAGAGAATTAGCTGGCACAATGATATCCTGCACATGTCAATATCTTAACTACATCAAAATTTGTATGGCTACTGAATTTGGTGCACGCTAGATTCTCATGTTGAGTGATGTTTGTAGGATGAACAAGAAATCAAAACTATGCTTAAATTCTTCCTGGATATTCAAACAAATCTTGTCAATTCAGTTTTATCTTGAGGTCATCTTTTCTGAGGGTAAAAACCTGAAATGGGAATCTCGCTAAAGTTCTGATCCAATAACACTTGGGAAGCTGCTGAACGTCACTACAGACTAAATATTCATACCTAGCAAAGAAGATGGACATACCAGCCAGCATCAAGTTTTTACTCTGGACCCACTGAGCTCAATAACAAAACTATTGTAATAAAATTAAGTTATTTCAGTGTCACCTGGATCCCAAATCCAGATCTGTATAGAGGAAAACAACCACAGAGCAAACAAAAGCGTTACTCTTCTGAAGCTAATAAATTCAGAATTTCAACAAAATCTCATGTATTAAGGTACAAATTTCTATTTAAGAGTATATACGTATCAGACACAACACAGACTGAAGCTAACCATCATCCTGTCCTCATACAGCCTGCTTATTTCTTGAAAGGCTAACAAATGTGGCAAAAATTTTCATTGATTACTGATGACAGGGGTATGTCTCTCCTATCAGAAGGATGAAGATCTAGAGAAAGTTAGCCAAATACCCATAATATGCTTAGAGTACAGGTATCTTTTTCTACATGCCCCAAAACTAAAACTCAAATAGTATATCAAGATGTATCATGGGTAGCTTTAAGAGGATGAGATTTAAATGGGTATGGTTTAGATAAGACAAGAAGGTGAAAATGCTGCACAAAAGTTAGTGAACTTGGAAATGGGAATATGCAACAGATTATCACATAGCATATTCTTGTATTGTAACAATGCATACTTTTACATTATTGCAATTTAGTATCTATTTTACATGACTACTCTGTTCCTCCTTATTAAATTCTGGTCTGCTTGGAACAATACCAGCCTCTTTGACCTATAATGACATTTCAAAGGCTGAAGAATAATTAGTGAAATAAAAACCTCATAATGACTATCTAACACCTTCCCACACTGAATCTTTTCTTGTACAGAGAATGTTTCCCACCGTTGGTGGTTTTGTTCTTCGGGTTTTTTTGTTTGTTTGTTTGCTTTTTTCCCCTTTAAATGCCTGGGCATGAAAATGAAATATAACTTGTTGCCACAAGTTCTGCAACTGTATCACATGATATGAAAATATCCTAAATATTTCATAATGTAAGCTGACATAATCTATATTTTGCAATTTGTAGTCGTTACTCATTTGTACAATTATGTTTCTTCCTCACTGAAAAAATTCAGCACTCTCCTCTGCTTCCTTTCAGGTCTTGAGATCATATTCCACATATCTGAGGAGTTGACACTGTACCTGCTTTTCTCTGATTTTATAAGTTTCTAGCTCAAAGTTGTTCAAATTAAAGTCTTCATCTTCTAGTATGTAAATCTCTTTTCACCTTAAGAAGAAAAATACTAAAAAATATATCTAGATATAGCTCTAATGATAGAAAAAGTGAGAACATGTGACTCCATATGCACCTTAAAAGTTCAAATATCCCAAGGAAAAGACATAGGTTTAGAAAAATATCTTTTAAAAATAATTTTTGTTTCTTTGGATATTTGACTACTGCAACTGGCAAGATTGCAAAACTGTGATGCCCACATGAATATGCTTAAATATTCTTGTTCTTGTTGGTCCCTCTGGGTTTGAGCAAATGATGAGATAGTTTAATAAGAATAAATTTTTAATCATTAACCAAATATTAGCTCAAACATTATCCTTTCATAAAAACAGCACAGGAGATTAGTATTTTGATCAATTTCCCGTATTTCCTGATTTGGAAACTGACTGGATAAAAATCTGACCTATAACACTAACCAGGAAGGGAAGAGTACCTGCTTGTCTTTGTCTCTGTACGCTAAAATAGTACCATTAGTGTGCCTGTGATGAGATCACCATAAAAGACAAGAGGAAATAGTCTACTTCTACAGGCATCATATGATTAAAAAAAAAAAAAAAATTGTGCAGGAAGTTATGTGTGCCCCAAATTCAAGTACTATACAGACAATAACAACATAGGATTCTTGGTGTTGGGTTTTTTTTAAAAGAAAAAAAAATTCAAAAAAAAATGCTGTTTAGCCTAGTAAAGTCAAAGCTAAGAGTGAATCTAATTGCAGCCTTCCAGTCTGTAAATGGGGGCTGCACTGTAGTACAAGACCCTTCTCTTTTTTTCAGACGTGCATGGGGAATGAAGGAGAAGCACGGCAGTATGGGATCTCACAGTATGAGAAATTCTGATTGGACCTACATAAAATGATTCATAATGGTAGAGGTTACCGAGAGGTGCTGTGGTATCTTGACATTCAAAGCTTTTAACTCTGTTGAAGAAGGCCCTGAGCAACCTGACCAAACTTTGAAATTAATCCCTCTTTGAGCATGAGACCGGATAAAAAGACTGCCAAAGGTCCCTTCCAGACCAAATTTCTTTGATTGTCTGGTGGACTTGAAAAGCACTTTAATCCATGGAAGTTGTCAGCTAAGGCTCTGGAACATTAAAAAGAGCTTAATTCTTGACCTCAGCTAACTACTATAACAGTAAAGTACATTGATACATTGATGAAGTGGAGGTAAAATGTCCTGTTGAGTGAGACTATCTCTAGTACCTCTGGATCCGAGGCACCACTGCTAATGTGGATAAATGGACCAAAGAAAGATGATATTAATCACTTCTTAGAAAAATATCCATCTTTTCTAGAGCAGTAACTTTTTGCAGTTCTCAGAAACAATAGGTTTATTAGTGATGGAAATCTTGTACTTTTTGTATTTTAAGATTTTATTGCTGCTTTTTTATTGATTAAGGTTGACTAAAACATCATGATTCTTTAGATTTTTTTAGAGGTATTTATATTTGATTTTTATCAGTGTTTAACATGGTTGAAGTATGTTTTTATTGTGTCCTTCTACAGCCACAGTAAAATGAAAGACTATTGCTTGCTGTGTGGCTGGGTTTCTTTCTAGTGAGCCTGGGTTTATCTCTTTCCCCCTTCAAATATAGTTTCATCCCTTGTATATGTTCTATCCCTGAGTATAAGTTGGTTAGAAATTAGAAGCTGCAGGTGCAGAACTGCCAGATTTGTAAAGGTACCTTGATTATATTGACATTTCTAAAATCAGTGGAAAGATCTGTATGATGTTTACTGTTATAGAAGGGAGTGGCGAACTCCTCCATTTACAAAGAAGTAATTAGTCAAGGTGTGTCTAAGGAAGCAATATTTGATGGTGAGAAGAATTTGCAGTAGCTTATTACCCAAATCAGAGAAGACAAAGGAGCATTATACCACAGATCACTGGAGTACCTGAGTAATTCCTCAGGTCCCATCAAATCCAGTTTAGGATCCAGTACAGGTTAACTACAGTACTTACATATAACTGCTGTCTGAATCATATTAAAAGGCCACATAACATTCTGACCAGCAACTCAGTAGCAAATTGGAATGAGTTTCTGGATTTAATGAAATCAGAAATGGAGATAAATGCTCATTTTTGCAGGTCAGAATTATTTTTTTTCTTAACAGAGTATTATGGGTCCAGTTAACTTTTACATAACAGGTATTGTTAAGTTAGCTGAGTCCTATAGAAATGCCAGAATGATTTGCAAACAGGCTGGGTGCAATATCAGTGCAGCATGAAGACTTCTCACAATTCATTTTTGTACTGAAATAAGTTTTATAACAGATGAGTGCTCTGGAGACAGCTGAGAATCATAGCAAATAACTATTTTTTGCCATTTGAATGGCTAAAAGCCCCCTCAACCACATTTGATACATTAATGCACTGACATTTTGTACTCTTCAGCTGTACTGACACACTTTCACATTCTTGGTCTGGTTGGTATCAGTGCCTGATGTGGCAAGTTTTTGAAGGTTTACCAGATGAGAAATTGCTCAGTGGGCAATGGAAAAGCAGAATCACGGTCTGTATCATGGTCTAATCTGGTGCCTGACCTTAGAAGAGAAAAGAAAAGTAATCTCATACTTTGAAAAAGCAAGTTTTATAAAAAGTACGACACTAAAATAAGTATGATGTTGCTTCAAAGTCTAGTTAGATGAAGTGAAATGTGCAACACAGAAAGAATGAGCTTATTAAAATGAGAAAGAACAAAATGCATACTAGGTAAAGTGTACTTTTCCTGTTATAAAGTGAACATAGATTTGAAAAGAAGACCACATTGCACATACATTTACACAATGTTTATATACCCTACCATAAGAGTAATGCAGAATAGCCATTTATACACACTTCCCCTTCAATATCTGAAGAAAATCGAAGACACATATATAGACAATCTTGATAGACATACAAATTGAATATCTATTTTCAGAAGTGCAAGAATCAAATCATATCAGCCATACATCTAAGCAGAGTCTTTTTCATTCAAAAATTTGTCAAACACATCTGCCATAAAACAACTAGCACTTGCAATGCTTTTGTTAACTGTATGAAGACAGATGTGTAAAGCTGAAAAAAGAAATCAAAAAGTTGAAAAGAGGAGTCAACTTTAACAGTAAATTTTCTACCTGGAAGACAGAACAACTAACAAAAGTTGGTATCTAGATAGCAAGACGCAGCTGAGTTCTTTATACAGATTTGAAAAACAGGGTGAGGATCAGCAACAGAATGAACAGCACAACAAATTATTAATTTTACACTACACTGTAAGAGACCTTGAAAGATCCAGTGCCTTATCTAACTTGGAAAGCTGACAAATAACTTGCCACCTCCTCCATACCAAAAGCAATATTGCTCTTCTACCGCACCTTATTCCTGTCATTAGAAAAGGCAATTGACATTCCTTGAAACAGATAATTTGCCTTCCACCCTTCCTGTTTACCTACCTCTTTTCTTTTATAGTTTATCAGTGGAACTTCAGGTTACTAAAGGGAATTGCATTAAAGAAACAGAGTCATTAAGATGTATATTTTTTTACTTCCTAAGAACTTTGTACAAAGTCTACGTATAAGTGAAAAAAGTTGTACAAATTAATTGCAAAGGATTTACAATTTTCACCTCATAGTCTCAGATAGTTCTGTCACATATATGATGCTTACCATATTGCAGAAACATAAAAACTGGTTGAAATACAGCTATTTAACTGATATTTTCTTCAAGCCATGTATTCTTTCACAGCAAACCTTGTCTCAGACTGTTTTCCAGAGAGGCTAGGGTCAAAGAAAATATTCAAGCCTCTGCAAATGAACATCACAGACTACAAATATCAAATAACTACAGAAGTTTAAATGACGATAGAAAGGAAAACAAAAAAAAAAGCAATCTAACATCACATTTAAGTTACTAACAGATCAGTCTATAATGCTTTATCAGTTATTAGACAATAAAATATTTTAGACATTATTGTATTTTTAGTGTTCTTTTATTTTATATGAAAATGTTAATCAGAATACTACACATGAATGCAGACTAAAGTAGGAAGCATAAAAAATGTACACTGAAAATGTAAGTTTCATCAATATTAAAGCATAATTTCTCTCAAGCTAGTTTAGATGCAGGTTGAATACCTTTTGGCAGATAGGAAGTTTTAATAGGTAGTCATTTCTGGTAGTGCACAATTAGAGTAAATACAGAGAGAGTATGACCAAGAATCCAGCCTCCAGAATATTTCTTATGTTCAGCTGGATCCCATAATATCACAAGATGAGAAAATATATGTGAACCTTAATATACTTCTGACAGGTAGGACAGTATCACCTTCTTGACTAATACTGCTTCAAAACAACCTGCCAGGAAGCCATTAGTAACACTGATTACACTGAGTGCAAAAAAGCCCTTGTATGTCTTTTCCAAACCCATTTTTCTTTAACATCCATTCACGCCTCCTCTGATCTTTTGTGCTAAAGCTGAGAAAATAACCTAAGAAGATATTATCTTTCCTATTATGATTTCTACAGTGCTACTGTGGTCTTTCCAATTTTCTTCCTTTTGCTGTGGAAAACAAATTTTTTGACCCATCTTAAATTTTTTTCTTTTTTTCCTGAAAAGTGCTATGTAAGACCAAGATACTATTATTAATATTATTATTATTATTTTCCTTGTTTGATTTATCTTAGGATCATATCTTCAGTTGGCAATGAAACTTAAAGCCATGGAAGTGTTTGTTTCTTACACTAAAATCACCAGTTTTTATTCATTTTTCACTACAACATATCTGCAGTTTGGTCAAAGTCTGGTATTTCACTGTCTTGGAACAGGTGATGTGTTTGGGCAAATGAGGGGTGAGAGAGAAGTTCCCTTTTCTCAAGTGTGTCAGCAGCAAGCAGTACACAGTGAATACTGAAAGACTCATTTTCCTTTTAATCTGTTGATGTCACCTCTTTCCTCAGCTACATTTGAATTTTAAAATAGTAGAATAAACAAAAACTATCTTTTTGTCCAGTTCAGAATTAGTTCCTATGCCATAAAAAGCTAAAAACTACTAGTTCGCTGCAGAGATAAAACACTGGTTTTCAGGAAATAAATTTTCTGTCAGGATTTGACTGGAGCACTTTTTTCTCTCTTGTCTGGTCCCAGAACCCTAAGTTTAAACAATAGGATCACTTTGCCTTTGATTCCCTTCACCAGGCTGTCTTCTGGGAGGTGCCTCTTAGCTCAGAATTGTCATGAGCCCATTTATTGTTATTGACAAATGTTATTTTCATTTAAAGTTATTTTCTTTTGTGCAACATATTAAACACCCGGTCTCCTGTACTGCACTGACAAGCACTGAAATAAGCTGAATATATTCAAGGCACATTAGCAGGCTTTTACAGACACAGACTTAGCTGGAGATCAGTCAGGGTTTAAACCATCATTTCCCAAACCTTATTAGCCCTATGAGGACCCATATGTACTTCCAGAACATGACATCCCAGGCTGACAAGCCCTATCAGCAAAATAAGTACATTTGCCCATGCTTTTATCCAGCAGTTCTATAGTGTAGTTGGTATCTTCTTCCCTAAAGGCTGCCAAAGTCTGCCTCATCTGTTAGAATTATGATATTTTCTTAAAGGTCACTCTTCTTTAAGCAATATGATAAATTATTTTTATTTTATTCGCCTTTTGCTTTCCCCATCCTTAGAAAACCATTTAAACCTTTAAGTCAGTATGGAGAAATAGAGCAATTTCCTTAAGCCACTGACTGAGCTAAGTGTAGAACTGAAGCTCAACTTGGTTTCCTTAGAATGTTTCTTAGCATCAATTTTCCTTACCCTCAAAGCTTTCCATAGGAGAATTGCACCAATAAACCTTTATTAGAAGAGAGCTGCCAATAATGTAGTCAAGATTAATTAATATAAATGAGATATAGCAAAAGTTACCCTCCCAACACCACACAGTGAAAAGCCCATGATCAAGCCCTTGCAGCCAATTTCCCTGTCCTGCAGAAAAGGCTTGCAGAATCTGTTGTTTAGATGACCCACTTATCTAAATCCTTGCGTATCCGTATGTACATTTGATACTGAAAGACAGAAACTATCAATGTTTAAAAGAGTTCTCTTGCGAGTTAGTAACCATAACAATGATTTGTACATACATTTACATACATATTACACATATATATCCCAGTAAAAGTTAGCCAGAGACAGATAATTAAACCTCACAGGATTTTTAAACTCTTGACCCTCATGTAGTCAAACAGAGACATGAGTTTTCATCTTTCCTGACATTAAGATGCAAGGCTGTTGAGAAATAAAACCTTCCTTACTGCTTTAAAACAGGATAATCATAGAATCATAGAATAGTTTTGGTTGGGAGGGACCTTAAAGATCATCTAGTTCAAAACCCTCTACCATGGGCAGGGACACCTCCCACTGGACCAGGTTGCTCAAAGTCCCATCCAGCCTGGTCTTGAACATTTCCAGGAATGGGGCATCCACAGCTTCTCTGGGCAGCCTGTTCCACTGTCTCACCACCCTCACAGTAAAGAATTTCTTCCTGGTATCTAATCTAAATGTCCTCTTTTCCAGTTTAAAGCTGTTACCCCTTGTGCTATCACTACACTCCCTGATAAAGAGTCCCTCCCCATCTATCCTGTAGGTACCCTCTGGAAGGCTGCTATAAAGTTTCATCAGAGCCTACTCTTCTCCATGTTGAACAACCCCAACTCTCTCAGCCTGTCCCTGTAGGAGAGGTGCTCCAGCGCTCTGATCATCTTTGTGGCCCTCCTCTGGGCTCATTCCAACAGGCCCATGTCCTTGGGGGCCCCAGAGCTGGACGCAGTACTGCAGGTCGGGTCTCACCAGAGCAGAGGGGGAAAATAATCTCCCTCAACCTGCTGGCCACGCTTCTTTTGATACAGCCCAGGGTGCAGTTGGCTTTCTGGGCTGCAAGCACACATTGAAACTTACGTCAAGCTTCTCATCAACCACCACCACCAATTCTCTTCAGGGCTGCTCTCAAAAAAATAAACAGCTTTAGAACATTTGCCTTTGCGTCACTGTTTCTACCACCATCCTTGGTGGTTTGTGACTCTGGGCAATGACAGCTTGAAGACACTAGCTTTAGAACTGTTTATATCTAAAAAAAAATAAATCTCCTTTATTAGTGATACTAATACTTAATACTGTCAGTAGCAATGAAAGGCCTTTAAGTTTGGCAGATCTTCTTACAGTCTGGTAAGAGAAACGCATATAGGTGCTTCTACTGCTTTTCCAGTTTTCCACAGATTCCACTGGTTTTCCAAACTTTTCCCTCTTCACCTGTGTATTTTTCTGTCTCCTTACTAACTTTCAGAATTAAATTTCTTCCAGAAGTGTTGTAAAGGGAAGACATTATATACTAGAAGTCATGAGAAATATTTCATAGAATTTTGTAACATAGGTACATTAACAAAGCCCATCGCAGAACTACAAGGGCAGGCAAGAGACAGCTTCAGATTTCTCTTAATGCTTATTTTAAGAAAAAGCATTATTTTAAGAAAAAGACATTACTAAGTAAAGGAGGCTTCAGTACTGCGAGCTTGAATCAGCCATTTTCAGTGCCTGTAAAACGATACTTTAATTATGTTCTCCCCAGGAAACAGCATTTCTCACCTTTTTCACATTAGCCTCTAAAGCAAACAGGCTTGAAAGTTAGGTTTTTATCCTGAACAGAATCAGGCATGGCCTCATGATCACCTGATATCTGGCTCTTGATTAGCTACACATTGGTTTTAATTATCCACCTGCTTTCAATTAAGTACCAGGATATCCATTCTATTAACAGTACAAACTAATGACCCTTGCACATAGACAGAACTCCTTTGTCTTTCAGGGTGAATCTGAAAGATAAAAATAGTTTAAAAAGGTTTTTAAGCTTAAAAGCTTCTTACTAACAGTAGTCACAAAACACCCGTTTTAAAACCTATAGATAAATTAGTATTATGCACTAACAAAAGTGTCACATTTTATTGTGGGGGCACATAGAAAGAAATTTGGTTTAGGAATTGAGAGTCTATTTAAAAAACAATATACAGCTGGTATGTCATCATATCCTGAAAATCAAAATCTGAACCCCTACCCTTCCCCAAGATACGGATGTCTTTGTTCCATACACTGCTTTAAAGAATGACCATAAGATCAGCTGCTAGAGTCAGCTGTGTGAGCAGCCCTGATGTTCTCCAGATGTGTAAAATGATGATTCAGATCTGCATACTAAATTTTACAATCTGGAAATAAAATATTAGAGAATGGTTTTAAAAATCATACAGAAGCGTAAGATGCACTGGATTATTTTCCATGGTTCAGTTTTGTGCTTTCACTAAAATCTGTACCATGGATGGATTTAATTTCATTGTTATTTCCTTTACATCTATTGAAACACTGTGTGGGGAAAAAAAAAAAGTGCAGAATTTTTAAACAGAATTTAAAACAATAAGAGGAAATAAAGAAAATTTAAAGTAGCATTATATAGACGAGTGTATCTTTAATAAAAATGAACTGTATGTAAAGAATAGCTGTGCTGCATTAAAATAGATACAGTGAAGTAAATTTTCAAAAATGCAGTATGCATTCCTGTTTAAATAGGCAGTACAGCTTTTTGTTTTCAACAGAAAATAAAAATGAAATAAAAAATCCAGCACTAAAACCAAAACAACACACAATACAAGGACACTGAACTGTGGAAAAGATGTCGAGTAATGCTGGTCAAAATTCAAATTGCTATTAGATCATATATAAAATAGTCCTAGTCACTAAGACTCCTGTGAAACCATGTTTGGAATTTTATCTCTTCTGGAAAACAAGTTCAGAGAAAAAAGACATATGTTATTCATTTTCCACATTCTAAGAATGTTTACAGGACAGAGGAGAAGACGACATATAGTGGAAAGGTATTATACCTGATGGCTCTTATATACCGGATGTAAGAAAGCCTGCCATAAGATCTAATTATCAAGAATTGCCTTTTCTGCCCCAAAGCAATCATTTTGATGACAGCCTTCTATGCACTGTGAAACAAAATGGGAAGCCTGTGCTATATAAACTGGCTCAGTGCTTCCTTTTACTTCCTCTGATATCAGTCTCCCCATCTCATTTATTTTCCACACATTAATGGTAGCAGTCACCTTGAGCTGGTGATGCAGAGCAATTTTCACAGAAACCTTGATCAGAAACCATAAATCAGCCTGATGTGCTTTTATGGTCTAATAACATTCTGCCTGCTCCTACAGGCCCTTATGTAAAACTGCATTGCGGAGAATCCCTTGGATATTTTTTTTCACATGCGCTCCTGTATCTATAAAACGTAAAATACCTGCAATGTAGTAAGATTAAGATACTTTGTTTAAAGCTGTAGACATGAAAACATTCAGGTATCAGCATGTAAACATGAAAACATTTAAATATCAACCTGAAATCCTCTCTGTAGATTTTTCTGTGTTTGGCTGTTCCTTCCCACATTATGTCAGAGAAACTATGTATTCTCACCCTGCTCTCCCAGACGCAGTGCATCAACAGGCAGAGCACACTAAAAGCTGAATGCTTTGTCTAGATTAGAGAACACTAACCTGTATAGCTGTCTCAGCAAACCCACCTAATGCAGGAGCCTTCTGAAGGTGAGTCTTGTCTGTAAGATTCCATCCTCATTTGTAGAAATGTTAAGGTTGTTTTATAAGTCAAGAACTTAGAAAAGAGAGATTGATTTCATTGTTAAGATCATAATTTTCTTCCCATGAAAAACAGAATTATGTAAACCATAGTGTTTTTTACTGTATACCCCACTTTTTTTTTTTTCAGTGCCTGGTTTGGGAAGGTGTAATGTGATTTGAAGAAATACTTAACATTCCCAATGTTTCGAATTGGGTTTTCATTATCTATATATGTATATTTCAGATTAATCTCTGTGTGCCTCAGTTCCTACCTGTAAGGGAGAATAATTCCACTCCCTGACCTTGCAAAGATGATGTGGAAACACACACACACATCCTAGAGTAATCCTAATTACTTCTCTGTAAGACAGGTTTGTGAACATAATACACATAAAACTGACATATACAGTTTATGCCATATATGCATAGATTTTTTACTAAGTGGATTATTCACCATTTTTGGTTCCTTATCATATATTTTTTGAAGGAGTTATCTTTTCTTCTATTACTGACAATAGTGTATTTTTTACTTTTATGACTCATTTTGTACAGATTTTATGAAGCCCCCTAGTCAAGAAGCATATGCAGCTGATACCTGCAATCAGTGCACCACCAAATGTCCATGATTCACAGCATCTTTCACATTAGGGCTCACAGATAAATCCCCAGCACTCAGTAGAAAATGCCAGCTTGTAAAAGGCAGATTTATCATTTCAGGACCTGGGATATTAGTATCTGAAGAGAAAAGAGGGCACGGGATGGGTAACTTCTCATCTTTCTCTGATATCTCTCACAGTTTGAACATGAGATTGGTTTTCTGTTTGCAGAAGACTTTTGCAAACTGTTTGATTTGTAAACAGAGTACACAGGGTAGCAAGGAAAGAGCAATGGAGGGAAATGAAGTAAAGAAATATTCCTTTCAGATTCGCTGATTCATAGCTGTGAATAATGCAGTCATAGCACCAAACCAGACATAAAAAAAATCAACCTTCACATTCAGTCACTGAGAACGTTCTTTTCCTATCCAAAATAGCTGTATTTTCCTCCAGCACCACTTCTACAAAGTTAAAATTAAGGAGGGAAGTACCATATTAAAATGAACTGCCAGTCAGTTAAAACCACAGTGGGAATGGTTACAAGATACGATATTTTTTTATTGTAAGCTTCCACTACTTCAAAAAAAATTACTACTTTGAAATGTAGTGAATACTACTCATCTTACCTTGAAGACTCATGCTGCTTAGTTTGGTACACGGTGCTTTGGTATGAAGAATGAGTTATCAAAAGAGAGGGACATTCTTACTCTGTATGTATTCTTTATTGGTTTACTCCTGATTTTATAAGAATGATTCTGGCTTTTTCTATGATTTTCTATGATAATTTCTATAATTACATCAGTTAAATGCCCGCTCGTTCTGCTGACAGCGTTTTTGCTGAAGTCAAAGGCATTGGGGTCCTGAGAGGCGTTGCTGGTGGACACAAAACATATTTGGATAAAATGTCTGTAAAACTGGGTTGGTTTGGCACTAGAGGAATCTGTTACTGTAAGGTATTTGCGACCCTTGTGATGATCTAGACACACAAATTATGAAGGTACAATTTAATCCATGGATAAGGTAACCCCAAATGTATTATGGGGCATAATGGATATGCAAAAGATGTGATTTGAGGAAAAAGTGTTTTTCAAAACTTTTATCTCAACGCAGTATCTTTTATATGTGTTGGACATAAATTTTCTAAGCCAAGAAAATTGTGGGTATGAATACCACTAGCAATACTTAGCAAAGTTTGGGATTTCATTAATTCTAGTGAAAATGTTTCCAATGCGTCTTGATTATATATAACTACCACAGGACTGCCCAAAATGGAACCTGCCAAAAGTAGAAAGAATTAATAGGCTTCATCTCATTTTAATTTTGCCTAATTTGTAACAGTCCTTATGAGACCGTGATTTTTTTTTTTTCAACATCACTGTAACAGAAGGTATTTTATGCCCTGGCAAGTATTAAACTGGTGTGCATGTGTGTATGTGTGTAGGAGTGTATCTGCACATGTGTTTATATATACATTCTACAAATATACTTCTGCTGCACGTATTACTGAAAGAAACAATGGAAAATGCCAAATATTTTGGCTTATCTTGTGTTACAATCTTATTGAGTCCATACTAATTTGCTTCCTCTGCAAAATGTAATCTTCCTTGAAGTGACTGACATATTGTCATCATGGCTTTTTTTTGGTTTGTTTTTACATTTAACATCCTATAATTTGCAATACCTGGTGTTCTGCAGCTGTGAAAATTCTTTCCTTGGTGATGGTCAATTCTTCACAGATGATTTAACTTGTCAGGACTCCACACACAAAAAGAAATGAGATCTGAACACTACTTGCCAGAGTTTTGTCTATTAAATTATTTCGACTAAGCATACTCTTTTTTTCTTTACGTACAGACTAAAGATTTTCTTTGTTGAATGTAGTGGTTTTCCATATTGATACTTCCTGTTGTTCATGCCTGAAAACAACTACTCAGATCCTTTTGTATATGCTCCAAGAAATGGAACAGTTATTTCAAGTTCCACATTTATTCTAATGATTATATATTCAGTAACCACTGCTGAGAACGAAGGCCATGAAGTACATCCAGTTGCCGGTTCATAAATCAAGTTCCCCGTACACCTGGCCTACTGAAAGAATTATTACTGGTCTTATTGAAGGCTTCCCTTAATTTGATTTAAATTGAAAATGTTGCTGTGTTTTGTTTGACCAATTTCTTGCTAAGAGTTTGGTCCACTTTTTCCTTACAGCTCAAGGACTGGTCTGCAACTGGTTGTCAAGAATACCTCCCCCGTACCTCCCACAGATGATCTCACGCAAATAGTTCCCTTTGTTGCTGTTAGTAAAATGAGAATCATACAGCAATCAGATCTTAAACATACATTTATGGCCAGAACAGACTTATTGAGCTCCTGTGGATGGCACAAGGACATGTGTTAAAAAAGGGCTATTAAGACTGCAAACAAGCTGTATAATGCATACTTTAGAGATTTAGTGACAGGAATGTGAATAAAAGCCATTCTAAAAAAAAAAAAAAAAAGTAGTCTATCTAGTAAACAGAAGCTTGGCTGACTTGATGATGACCTGTAACATGACAAGTATTTGAAATTTGGTTTCAGTTTTCAGTTTCTCATGTAATGGAAATTCTAGGCGTATAGGTGTATCTTAAATACAGGTCTTCAGTCCTGACTTCTATAGCATAAAAACCAGACTACTTATTTGTCTTTATGCCTAGGAAGTAGCTTCTCAGGGAGTTTATACCTGCTGTTTTGTTTCTGACTCTTGCTTTCTGTCTTGGCTTTATTTTTCTAACAAAGTGTTTGTTATGTATGTTTTAAGAATATTTCATTTTAATTGCCAGCCCTAGTCTAGCTAGCAATTTCCCTAGTTGCTAAAGAGGAAGAAAAAAAAAAACAAACCAACCAGATTGAAAGGAAATAGTGCTTCATTGTTGCTGAGTTCTTCAAAACTCCAGAACGATTTTTCTCTGTAACTATTTTACCTTTAGGGTGAGTCCAGTAGTAGGTGAGCTTAAAATGTAGGGCAAAATGTGAGCGAAAAATGCAGGGAATTCCAGCAGCAGGCATAAATAACTGATGTGCTTCTTTTCTTCTAGTTATTGCTTATATCTAGACTTTTAGACCTCTAATAAGTATTCACTGCCATAGTCGTCATGTTTCTACCCCTCATTACAGACCTCTGTTCACAAAGATGGCTAATATTCAATGCAAAATTCCTCTGATGGGGGGCTAGCAACTTTTGAAAGAAACAAGAAAACTCTGGATGTCATACTGCAGGGCATAAGCTATATATATAGTGCATGCTATAACTTCCAGTGACATGTTATAATTTTGAAAGTACTGTTCAATCTAGGGAGGAAACTATGGTTGTGGTTCATATCATGGGAGTTTTCCTCATTGTTTCATTTCCAAATATTCTAGACTCCAGAAGAAAGTTGTAATTTCTGAACATCAGCCTCCAAATGATGAACAGAAGAGATGCAGTAGCTATGCAATAATAGTTAAGTGAAGTAGTTTTTTACACCACTATGTGAAAAAAGAGGATGAAAAAAAGAAGATACATTGGAAAGGCTTTTGAAAGAATTTCTGAGAGAGCAAGAAATAAACCAAAGGAAAATTAGGCTGCAAGTTCAAAAGGCTGCAATGCCACCTGTGTGGATATTTCTTACTGAAGAACTGAAATTAATATGAACTCTGAACCTTTTGAAGTTCTCCCCAGCACTACTGTAGATGAAGCACTACTGTAGGTGGGTAACACTTTGGTTTCAGCTAATTGTATTCAAAAGTGTTCAACAAAACTGAGACACATTCTAGTATTCTACGTATCTCTAATGGCTTGAACTGAATTCAAATGCCTTGGGGGCCCTCTGTGAATGGTGAAGCTCATAGAATTCTATCTCAAATAACCTCTTTTATATCTTTGAAGTGTCATCATTTATTGGTAAAGTTTTTTCTCTTCCCTATTGTGCAGGTCATGCTCTAATTAATCCAGGCACTTTAAAGGTGGAGAATAGACACATTTCAGAAAGCTCAAGAGAACCTCATTTAGTAGTTTTCTGGAAAAAAAATATCTACAGTTAAAGAATATTGTTTTCTGTAATAAGAAAAGCAAATTAATTATAAGAATAGTACTGCTGCCTTTAATGCCTTTCTTCTTGTGTTCAAAATAGAATTTTATTCATAAAAAGAATAATTATATTCTTTCCTTCTCTTTTTGAACTGAAATAAAGCCTTTTTTTTTTGTCATCTGACCTCTCTTCATTATGTCTTTATGAAACTGTAGAAGGAAGGCTTACGAAAGACTGAAATTTTCCACTTCTTTCACACCACACTATTTGAGGTAATGATTTAAGAGACTTAAAATCCCAAAACCTTAAGTGTCAAGCGGATCAGATTTCACTCATGTTGGTGGTAGAAGGCCTTTGATTTTGTTTATTCAGATTCCTCCTTCCTTGAAGCAAGATCTACTTCCTTTCTAAATAAGCTAAAGGGCTTTCACTTAAGAAACAATTGTGAAATGCTATTTTTGAAGAGCCTGGTATACTCAAGAAATTTATTTCAAAGAGATTCTAGGTGCTTTTCAGGTGCATTAAATTGTCTAGATCATTTCACATTACTTAAAATTCCTGTCTTAATGTTCATCTTCGTAGCTGAACAAGATAGGAAGAAAACTTTGAGCTTCTCAGCTAACAGAATGAAGAGAAATTGGTCATTGCAGAGGGGACGGAAAAGTAATCTTGTGCTCCTTAAATATATATATACAGATAATAATATCCATTATTATTCTTGTGTTCATACACATACATACTGCAAGTAAATGTCCATAAACTTAGACTTCAAAGAATTTATATGTTGCTCCTTTTCTGCAAAGGTTATTTTAGCACTTTCTTCTTTCTGAGGGCAGTCTAAAATATTGCTATTTGAGGTGGAGACCAATGCCAGGCAAATCGGGGCAGTGGACCCAAGGGAATAGGCCACGTGGAGAGCTCTTGAATCAATTTCCAGAGGCTGTGAAGTACCTCAGACCTCATAGCTGGCATGTTTCTCGAAGTATCCTGGCTGGAGCTATCTAAATTAGAAAAATCTTTGGTAGATGAGTTTTAGTAGTACAACCAATGACTGACACATGAATAAAGGATACAGTATTTATGTTTGTCTAAATAGTAACTTTCTTTAATGTTCTTAAATTTCCTTATCCTACTCCTGAGGTGAACACAAAATCTTTAGTTATAGACTGTCTCTAGTTAAAGAGTAACTCAAACTTTTAGAAAAACTAAATTAGATATAAGGATCTGATGCCACAACTTGTGGCAGAGGGATTAATAGTACTCCTTCTAAATATGCCTTTCTCTATAATTTGATTCTGCCACTATACAGAAGAGGACTTAAATTAATGTAATGTATATTAACAGAGCAACATAAAGACTTGTGATTAAGTTCAGAGGTATGTCTAAAGCAATTTCAAAGAAATAACGTGAACAGTATTTACATATATCTTAAATTTTTCTCCCACACCGCCCAAACATGCATGCTATCAGACATCAGTCTAAGTGGACTTCAGACTTCATACAGTGTATTTTTTCCAACTTACCAGTATATAATATAAATAATTACCTTTACACATCATCAATTAGTTTAGTAAATTCTGGACTTGCAAAATTCCCCAAATCAGGAATAAAAAAAAAGGAATATAGAAAAAAACCAAGAAAAATGGTGTCATTGAAATCAGTTTAACATTTTTTAATAATTTATGGATTCTATTTACCATATAAATTTACATACTGGTAAGTCATTTTAACTCAGGAAAAAGAATTTACTCGTTGACTACCTGTTGTGGTTTAACCCCAGCCAGCAACTAGGACCACACAGCTGCTTGCTCATTCCCCCTCCAGAGGAATGGGGAAAACAATCAGAAGAGTGAAAGTGAGAAAACTCATCAGTTGAGACAAAGACAGTTTAATAGGTAGAGCAAAAGCCATTCACACAAGCAAAGCAAAACAAGGAGTTCATTCACTGCTTCCCATGGGCAGGCAGGTGTTAAGACATCTCTAGGAAAGCAGGGCTTCATCATGCCTAACAGTTACTTGGAAAGACAAATGCCATCAGTCTGAACATCCCCCTCTTCCTTCTTCTCCCACAGCTTTATATACTGAGCATGATGTCATATGGTATAGAATATCCCTCTGGTCAGTTGGGCCAGCTGTCCTGGCTGTGTCCCCTCCCACCTTCTTGTGCACTCCCAGCATTCTCACTGGTAGGGCAGTATGAGGAGCAGAAAAGGCCTTGACTGCTAGGCAACAACAGAAAACACTGGTGCACTATCAATAGTATTCCCATCTCAAACCCAAAACATGGCACAATACCAGATGCTAGTAAGAAAAGCAACTCCATCCCAGCCAAAACCACAGCACTACCCTACCTGCCACTGGTTCACTGTTTTATTCATATAGACAGTATATAATAAATGACACAGTCTTTCTTCTAATTTTTATCTGGCTGTGGAATTACTACATTATATAAACCACAAGCCTTATTTAAAAGCTGCTTTCTTTGCCTAGGGGGCTTCAGTGTGCTCCTGTGGTAAAAAAAAGCAGTATCGATAAATAAGCTATTAGTTTATGTATATAGTTATATATTTGCTTATATGATTAATAATCTTAATTTTGCTTCTGCTCAGAAGTTTTGCAGTTCATCGGGTCTTAATTCAAATAGGCTGTCACTCTGGGAGTAAGACATTGGCTGTTTTGAATGTCTGCTGACTGTTATGCCATTATGACCTGGATATCTCAAAGGCAAATCAGGAGATAAGGAAATGTCAGGTTCCCACTGAACTCTTCTTGGGTTTCTGAGATAAATATTACATCAGATCCTAATTTCACTCCTTTCTAACTGTATTATAATTTTCCTAATAAGTATCTGATAAAACCGTTTCTTTTTGAAAGGAAGGTCATTGCTTTCTAGTCTTAAATAATTAAATTCTCAAATTCTCTAATATGAGATAGTAATTCTATAATAACATAAATTTAAGCTAAATCAAATTTATAATGTACTGAAAACATTCAGATATAGGTTTTTATCTCCTTAGGTGCCAGTCCAGGTTAAGAAAGTATATTCAGTTCAGATTTGAGAAGAAATTAGTATTAGACTTAAGCTTGCTATGTATATTCCAATAGACAGCAAAAAAAAAATTCAAGAAGAATGTCTATATTCATCTATGGATATGTCTGTCTTGCTTTATTACCTTGAAGGTCTGTAAACAAAATTGATCTATCACAAAGTATCCACATGCACACCATCATGGATACATTTCATCAACACATATCCCAGTACCCCTGTTGTACTCTTACAAAAAACTGTTTCCCTCATGCCTCCTGTCTCTGTTCCATATACAATGGCATGACCTACATAAGACCAATATAAGAAACTTTGCCTGTTGATGTCTGCTGTTGGTTTTAGTCTAGTCAGCATTCCCATATATTTCAGGGAAAAACTCAGTAGGAACTGGAGAATCCAATGGCATTTTTCTGGTTTGAGGTAAAACAAACAATTTTCTGTTCAGTAACTTTACTTTGCAGCTAAGCCTCTTCTAACTGAACTCTTTGAAATTAACAGCATATTGTTCAGACACTGCTCCCAGAGTGATAAGACCTGATTATGTATAATTTATGCCAAGGCCTGGCACGCAGAGAAGCTCTTGCTTATACCTATTGCTATAAAACCCAAGGTCAGCTTACTTTGTTATATGCCCATTGGAGGGTCAGAAGCAGAAAAGCACAGAGGGGTCGCACCTGCAGGGAGGAGCAGACAGGACAGGTGACCCAAAACTGACCAACAGGTTGTTCCATCCCATCTGCTCCACGCTCAGTATAAAAGCTGAGGGATCAGAGGGTCAGCCCTCTTTCTTCGATGGCCAGTGTCCGAGTTCATCTGCCTTTGATCCCAATCTGTGTGTTTCTGAATTCAGACACAGAATCCAGTTCCCATCCATCGCTGACTCCAGTCTGGGACTTTCCCAGTGCCTGCCGGTGATGAGAGCGTCCATACATTGCATTTATTTCATTTTTTTAATTATTTTATTAATATTTTCATTAGTTTAGTTTTTTTTTTAAACTCATAAATCTCTTTCTCTCTCTTCCTTCCTCCCCTGAAGTGAGATGCTCTCCTTTCCCTGAAGGAAGAGAGGTCAGAGAGCATCTGTCGTTCATTTCAGTGGCCAGTCCAGCCCAAACCATGACGGATTTGTTGGTGCTCAACATGGGGCATGACCAGGGCTCAACCAAGGCTCTGACAGATTTCCTGCATAGTTAGAATTCCAGCTTGCTCAGAAATTAAAACAGACAGCTCACATCATGTTGTTCTTAAGTTAAATGTTGTATCATGCCTTTAGAGAGCTTTGTTTAAAGTTAATTGATGCAATAGTGCTTAACCTGCTGAATACGTTGCATGGTTTATTTGCTCTTTGTGTTTGTATGTGGTGCTTTAAATGTTCTATTCTGCTGTGGTTTGGGATACAGATCTATAATATGATAAATTGGATAATGGTTTTACCTGAATATCTCGGGCATGTTGTAATGGATTCTATCACTAACTACACTTTTGATTTTACCTGGGGAAAGTTTACTTTGCCCTTTAATGCTCATGCCAAATTGAAACCATCAGAGCTAGGAGATGGAAACCTTCTGGATTTCTAAAATGAATGTTACTGTCTTAAAATAATGGTTTTATTGTTGATTCTCCTGAATGTGTTGCAGGCGTTGTTTCTTATTAAAAATTGGTTCAGAAGTTGGTACTGTAACACATACGCTGCTGCTACTCAAATCCCACGAGCCACTCCGCAGCCTGCACCAGCACATGCCGCCCCACAGCCTGGACCAGTACGAGCCACTACACCGCCGACACCGGCACAAGCCACTCCATTGCCTGTACTGGCATGAGCTACTCCAGCTTTGACAATGAACATCACCAGCACTGCAACTCTGACAATGACCACTGCTGCTGTTCCAGCTGCTTTGATAATGACCACTGTCACTATTCTAGCCTCGAAAATGAGCACCATCATTACTACAGGCATAACTACGACAGTGACCACTAATGACTTATCTAAAATCCAAACCAACCATATTTTGGAAGAATTGCCAAGTAATCTGCCATCAAGTTCACATCAGTCACCCCCTCACAGTCCTGGGTGTACATGGCTAGCACCCAGAAAAAGTGTGGTAGCTTCCAGGCTGGGAAAGGCTTCTTCAGAATCCCTGAGCTGGGGATGCTGTCCAAGAGCAGCACACCAGTCATTCCTGACAAGATTACTCCTGGTTATCGACCAAAAAGTCAGGAATCGTAATGAGGAGAGCAAGTGCTTGCTCGCTTAGAGATCTTCTTAAGGCCAATGCCAGGGAATTTTGACCAGGGTGGTGAGATTTCTGCCTGTTGTTATGGCAACAACAAAAAGAATCTGCCCTGTTTCATGTACAAAATAAAACTGATTGAAATAGGATAATGTGAGAGAAAGTAAGAGAGTCTATAGGCCATAATTTCCACTGAAAAACACATCAGTCATATTTTGGCACAGCTCTTCGCTTTGAGCTGTTAGGACATTTTGTGTACTCATTTATGATGATTTCTTCATGCAGCAAAGAAACAGGTATTTTAGGCAGAGCTATGAGCAAGTTACACTTTGTATTCATATGTCAGAAAGTGGGGGCTTTAGACCTGTGGTTGCTAGTCACTAGCTGTAAAGTTTGTGTCACTGACAACACAGCTAGATATTCCTATGTCATGGCTGTCTGTATCACCGTAAGAATGGGATCTACAGTCTTGTAGAGCTCCATGACAATTAGGCTAAACACACTGTTATGAGCTGCTCCATCTCCTCCCCTGCTGTCACAGCCCCTGCCTTCCCCTGTCACCCCCTACTCTGCAAGTAGATTTCAGATTCCTATGTGTCAGCTCCAGAGGTTTCAGTTGTGGTACTGGTAAGTAGGATCTTGGGGCTGAGCTAATTCTGGCAGGCCTTTTGTACTGCCAGGAGCTGGCTTCTCATCATTTGTCCACTAAAGAACCAGCCTCACAATCTTCTTTTGTTCTCTACTGGTAAAGACTGGAGTATGCACTCAAAATACTGAATGATCAAACAAGTTGTTTTATATTAGAACAAGGACAGCGCAGATGAAGCTGCAAGAACAGCAGCAATAATCTTCACTCTGTGGTGCTAGAAATATATCAGAAACTTTAGTAAAATGATGGAATCATATATTCAGCTATAGACTCCAACGTATGCAGGGAAGTCTGGTTAATCATCCACTGTGTGATTGATTGCTTTTGAAAATAACAAATACAGTGAGGTCTAACTGTTACTGTTTGTAAGTGTTTACAGGTAGCAGTAGACAGCATTTTGCAATTATCTATGTTAGCCTTTTTGCTTAGTTTAGTGCCTTCACATGATGATCCACAGGAAAGCAAGCTCTTAAGCCAGCAGCAGAAACATTTCTGGTCGCTGACTACAAGCATAGCACCTAGGCATATTTATGTGATAATAAAAATGTTAGGGAAATAAAGTCCAAAGACATGTTGTTAGATTTCCGTTTTTTTGAAATACAAAACACAATCGCATTATTCTTCTGCATAAGTACATGAAAGCAAAATTGACTAAGTGTCAATTGTCACTGATGTGACTGACCAGAAACAAAACAAAACTTAATATTTAATTCTTACTGACCTTGCAAAAACTATAAAGACTCTCATAATGAAAACCATTTTAATTTATTTGTAAATTTTTCAGTGCCATTGGGAATAGAAAGGAAGATTTTAAAAGTTAACCCTTCCCTTAAAAGCTGTCATTTAGTCTCCATGAGTCACTTCATTGCTAATTGTGTATACAAAAAATTACATTTGGATTTGTTTCGACATGAGTGAGTATTGATTTAATTATGCATGGAAGTAGAATTTTTTTCTAAGGCAATTTACCATACTTATGTAAGATTCACTATATGACTTTAAAAGAAAATTAATCAAGATTCTGAGTCTTGATCTGAACTAATGAAGCTGCTCATGAGTTTCTGGCAACACAACTGCATGGCACTTTGATATTTCTGCTGCTCTGCTAACTTATTTCACATATTAATTACAAATGTCTAAAAACTATTTCAGAGTAAACAGCAATGCATTACGCAGAAATGTTATCCTCTTTAATATTCTAGGCTTAGAATACAGAACTCTCAGATACCAAGGTTATTCATGAATGCTTGTTTATATGGAAGAGAAGGAAGGACAAAATGTGTGCACTGTCACTTCTGCAGATACGTGTGAATAAGTGGGTGGCAGGCATCCCACGCCTTCCAAGCGCTCATCATTCCCCCAATCACCACCTCTCTTTGCTTCCAGTGTTCATTTTTTTTCACTCCAGGGGCACATCACGGAAGAGGGATGGCCTCCATGTAACAGTGATATTTTCTTGGTTGTTTTTTTTTTTTTTCTTATACCTCTATGAATAATGAAACCAAACAAAGCCGGGGGTTAAGCTTTTAGGGTAAGAATTTTTTAAACAGTTAATAAGAGTAAGCTCAGTACCAGAGGTATGCTTTTTATATTTAAGACCTAGAGAGAAACACTGGGTATAATTTACTTTGCTAAACTGCAATCAAGTGCTTCATGTATAATCTGTTTGGGAACGAATGCTTTGTGCATGAGGTGAAGAGAATTTTACCGAACAAAAACTGCAGATGCGTCTGAAAAAACCCAGAGACCAGTTCTGATGAATTATTGATAATTTTGAGAGGTGTCTGGGTTTGGAGACTTTTTTGTAACACCTTTCACATAAATATTCTTTGCACACCTGAGGGAATACCATGGCTGGGATAAACAGAAGTTATTAATAACAGATTGTTTATTCTGTGTAAATAAAACTAAACAAATCCACAAAAACTTAAAGCCATTTCACGTATTAGCATTAATATAATTACCTGTTTTTCTTTCATCGCTGTTTATAAATTCTACCTCCTATGCATGGATGGTGAAACCTTTCCATGTCGTATACAAATAATCTTTCCCACATTTGTGTACTCAGAGTCTGCTATCTCCTCCTTTCATATTTTCCTTTTCCCCTCCATCCTTAATCATTCCCTGTGGCCAGTTTTTATCACCTCTGTTTCCTTTCTGCTGCTCTTGCTTCACCAATGCCCTATCTGCATGATGACATTGCCTCTTGTCCTGTTCATGTCCTATGAACAGTATTGCTACGATACCAGGATTTATGCAACCTATTTTGACATTTTTTCTTATGTATGAACCAGTGAAAATTTTAACACTAACGTCAAAACCAAAATCTTTGAGGATACTCTTCTAAATACCCCTAAACAGAGATATTATAACTAGAAATTAATATGTAGATACTAGAACCTAAAAAAACAGAGTCAGTTGAACCACTGTTTAATAATTTTCTGGACTGTACAGGAAGGCTGAGCTACCTTGATGTCTTGGCATGGATCTTCAGGGTCAAAATCTATCTTTGTCTATTCAGTCTTGATTTGACTCAAATCTCTGCAATTTTGCATCAGGAGCCAGAATCTATATCTGGCACTGCTCTATGAAGTTGGCCTCTGCAGTTGAATTATCCAGTCTTTTTATTTCTTTCTTATAAAATTGAAGATCATGGTTTCTTTCTCCATGGCAGTTATGCTAGAGAGTACTACTGGGAGAGATTGGAACAGTAATAATGGCAATACAGGCAGAACATTCCTTTTAATAGTAGTAATTTTCTCTGCCTACAGGATTGCATATTTGTTCCAGATGTCTTAAACTTTTTTAATTTGCTGCATCACTGGGTCAAAATTAAAGTCACACACTTTTTTCCCAAGACCTATGAGATCTACATATCTTAGTAAGAGTACACGTTGCCCACATAAAGTCAGACTGTATTTACATGCCCACTCTTGTTCAACTGCATTTAAAAATGTAAATTTATTATCCATCATGTTTGAGATTCTTTATTGATTTTTGTTTTTCTTGACTACTGGTAACCAGCAGAATCAGTATCTACATGTAATTTCATTGCTTATGGTATAACATGCACATTATTTTTATTTTTTTTATATGTATCTCCATAATTTGAAAGAGAAAGATAAAAGAGAAAAGTAAACACATAGTTTGATTTGCATTTCCTTGGATTTTGACTTGGGATTTGTGTAAACTGCCTATGCTTTGGTATGTGAATTCATTAGTATATCCCACTTTTCAGACATTTTTTTGTCATGTAACACCAAAAATAATTCTTGGGCTATTTCTTGAATGTGGAAATGGCACAGTTTCAGGAACCTTTCCTACAATATTCTCCGACATTTGTCATTTATTAATGAATCTTCAATGCTTTATATACATGTAAGAAGGCAATGGGATATTTACAATCTTACTAAGATTCTGTCACTTTGTAGTTCACTAGCAAAACTGAATATAAGAGATGAGATTTTCTTTCTTGAGGAAGTATAATTTTTTATGCATTATATTTGGCAGGTATATGTGAAAGTAATGCAGTGACTAGCAACCTAGCACTGAAAGTATCAGGCAGTATCTGACTTTTTGACATTGCTTGAATATCTTATACAATTTATACACATGCAACCTTTATACTTCTTATACTCATTTATGACAGAACTAACTACGCACTCACTGAGTGAATCCCTATGCACAATTCACAGATTATTACGTTGGCAATCTTGAGTTGTAATTAGTAGCTAGAATATGCAGCAGGTACTTTAGAAGTTTTATCTGATTTGGTTAAAATACCTGTTGTTTACTTCCTAAAGTGACTGTTCTGCATTCTCTTAGATTTTTCACATTTAATACTAACTTTTAGAAGATGTTTGGTTTTTGAATGCAGATCTTTTTCAGATTTGAAAACTGCTATAAAATATTTTGCTTGAGGTTATATTTCTATAATATTCTAGTCATTTAAGGTTTTTTCTTAACTGAAGGAACTGTAATTGTTGTAAACCTGGAGGCAGAAGAGAGGGAAAGACTGTTTAATTTATTCATATATTTTAATTTCTTTTTTTTTTTTCAAATGTGTTTAGCTGTTTCTTAATCACACAGGGTTTCTCACAATATACTGCTTTCACTGTGAAATCATTTCATAATTCATAATTACTTTAGAAGTACTGTTAAGTAATGTCCTTAAAAAACTGGTTTGCTTTACTCAGAATCCTGTTATCTTAGTTTGGGGCAGAGCAGAGCCAACTTTCAGTTCAGTGAGAGAGGCTCTTGCTCTTACTTGTTGCTGTGGCAACTAGGGTCAGCTGACCTGGTTGTTTACCCTGTGGAGGGGTCACACCTGTGGGGAGGAGCGGACAGGACAGGTGACCCAAAACTGACCAATAGGGTATTCCATCACTTCTGCCATGCTCGGTATAAAAGCTGAGGGATTATAAGGATCTTTTTCAGTGGCTTGGCTTCTTCAATGGTGCTCTTTATTCCATGACTGATGTCTGAGCACTCCCCTCATCCATCAAGTCAGTTATTGCACCTCGGAAGGCTGGTCAGGCATGATTTCTCTTTCATAAATCCATGCTGACTACTGCCAGTCATCATCTTGTCCTTCACATGTTTGGAAATAGTTTTCATAATTATTTACATCATCACTTTTCCAGGTGAGGATAACTGGTCTGTAGTTTCCCAGCTAATTTTTGTCCTTCTTGAAGGTAGGAGTGACATGTGCTTTACCCCAATCCTCAGGAACCTCTCCTGATTACTGTTGTTGTCTTTCAAAGATTATTGAGTGGCCTTGCAGTGACATTAACCGGTTTCCTCAGTTCCACGGAGTTTTATGTGTACAGTTCGTTTGAACTTATCTTCTTCCTTGCTCTGGACTTTCCCACTGGTTTCAGGGATCTGGGATTCCTGAAGGCCAGTCTGAGTAGTAGACTGAGACAACATGGTCTTGGAGTATCTTGGCCTTTTCCATGTCCTTTGTCACCAACAGCACACTCGCATTTTCCCTAGTCTTCCTTTTGCTGCTGATGTGCCTGTAGAAGCCCACCTTATTGTTGCCCTTCATGCACCTTCCAAGATTCAACCCCAGGTGGCTTTGGTTTTCCTTAGCCTGTCCTGCTTGACTGTGGGCTGTCATCTCTCTCCCCCAGCATTCCTAGTTTAAAGCTTATGCCTTTTGCTAGTAGTAGAAGTGTTGGTACGTAGAAACAGAAGAGGCAAAGACAAAGGGAAGATCCCTACACTTTCCATAGTAAGTATGGATTTTTTTTTTCATTTTCACATCTACATGAATGTACTGCTAAATATATCTACCTTTTATGCTAAATTTCATATTTCAAATAAAGGTACACTTATTTTCTTATTTGGCATGAAAGCTGCTTTTCTGTTTGGCCATCTCTATGTCTCTGAATCTTCATTTTCAACTGTGCCAGAAACCATACTATATCTTTACTTTTCTCATCTTTAAAAATTCTCTTTAGTTTTGCTCTTGTCAAAATTGTACTTTCCAGTTCTACTGTATTTATATTAAGTCTTTTTAGTGCCCTCTTCACATTCCAAGGATACAAGAATTTTTGTCTTTTCACAGTTCCAGAAATGCAACCATGTCAGCTGAAGAAGGGCTTAAAGAGAAAGTCCAGTCTATAATGTCTCCTTTTGTCAAAGCTTCTAGTCATTTCTATCATGTCTTTATGTAGTTTCAAAGTTAAAGCAGATAGGGTCTAGAATACCTGTTTTCTCTGCTTTATTTCACAGGTCCCTTTGATTACCTGGTTTCCTTAAAAATCTTTACTTCTGCTGAAGCTAAGTCAGCTTAGTTATTATGACAAGCTTGGAATGTCCAATTCAAGGGGAGAAAAAGCTCTATGGCCTCTCTCTGCGACATGTTACTGGCTGATTATTATTGTTCTGGAATAAATTCTAAACTGTTACCATAAAGTTCCATTCCCTCACATTGTCTGGCACTGCTGTACTTCACATATTTCTCATTTCTCTGTTCTCTGTACCATCACATTTTTTTTCTGTCTCTCTCTTCCTCATTCTGTCCAAATGCTCTACTTACGTGTATAACTAAGTAATGTGACATGACTAATCACAAACCCATTCTCAATGTTCCTCTAATTTCTCTGTGAATATAGTTTTAAATTTCTTTTTATTCATTGCATGTTTATATATTAATCAAAAAGCTTTTAATTCACTTGCCACCATAATAAGTGAAGTTTAAGAACCTAGAGAATTCCTTTCTCAATGAAAATACAGTGGAAGTTCAAAAAGTGCAGAGAAGGACTTGGGGCATGAAACAGCTTCTTTAAGAGGAGACCTAGATAAAACTAGGATGGTGTTAATCCTTCTGTACTGTTTCTGTGATATGGACTAACTCATTCAAAATATAAACAAACTCTGAAGATATCAGAGGTTTTGTGGTTGTTTTTTTTTTTTTCCTATTAAATGTTACAAAAATATGTTAAATAAATCCAAGGACAGGAGTGTGTTTTTCTTTAGTTCTATAAGATTGAAGATGACGATCTCACGGTTGTCATTCCTCAAACAGTTAGTACCTATACACAGAATGGGCTTAGTTTCTATGTATTCTGCAACCCAAAGATGTGAAATTTGAAGTCTGAAGTATCTCCTCTAAAGCTTGAACTAGTTTGGTATTTTTCCTCTTTTAGTGCTTCTGTACTCTGTGGATATAACCAATACTATGTGTTTGCAACAGAAAGAAAATAAATGAAAAGGAATTTCAAGTTGATGCTTGTAAGTGATAAAGTAATTCTCACCTGTTATATTTTCTGGCTACACTGAGAAGGCAGCTATTTTGCTATCATCTTCAACAGAAAGTTTCAGTCATGGTAGCTTTTGTTACGTTACCACTGGATTGATTAGCCCCTTGTTGTTCTGCTTCAGTTACGGGGCTTTATGCATATATTTATTCTTTGTTGAAACAGCAGACTCCGGATAGGACAAGTGAAAAAAAGGTGAAGAAAAAGGTAAAGGTGAAAAAAAAACCCAACCAAAACTGACACCACCACCACAAAAAATCCCCACCAAAAATCTCTGCTACCTTTGTATCCTAAAACAGCTACATAAATACCATTGATGACCACAAACCAGCTCAGAAAAGATTGGTCTATCCTACTTCACAGAAGGTCACAGTCATTTTTTCTGGTTCTGTGCACTGTATGCTTTGTGGTTTTGAAAGATTTTGGTTTCAATCAAAGCTGAATTCATTCCTTCACTTAGGAATGATAGTTATACTGTTTTCAATTTCTGTTTAAGGCTCACTTCAATTAATTTCATAATGTAATGAAGAGGAAAAAAACTTCGGCAATGGATCTGAGTTCAGTATGCCTAAATATAAAATTATGAACCTGCATGCTTTTGACTTTCTCCAACTATTAAGCTGTTAACTACTTGTTGCTGGCATCCTTTCATACTCGCCATTAGATAATAAATGGTTGCAGGAATGAAAGTAGCGCAAGAATAAGACAAAACAATTCTGTGTAAAATCTGTGACAAGCATTATTACTTCACCTCTGTTTTGTCCAATTTAAATAATTTCTTTTTCTCTGAGTAACTGATGCCTCCATCGAAACCCAGAAATTTCAGTTCCAAAATAAAACTGTATTGACTTCTTGATTTGAGCATGACAGTTATTTTGATTATCGATTAAAAGTGAAATAACAGGAGCATTTTGAGCAAGGTCTAGAGGTCAAGGAGCATGATCTACGCATTGGTATGCTTACACCCTCTGACCAATGTCAAAAACTTTTTCAGACATGAGGTTGGTCTTAGTCGAGGCTGATGCTCACCAGAGTACATTTAATGAATTAAGACTGTTTCTTTGTATCTTTATGTAAACTTTGAATTTGTAGACATCTTGTAGACATCTTGGTTTTGCCCAGACAGAACTAACCAGGTTCTGTTTTGCTAGTGGCGAGCACAATGGGAAATAGCACTTTCTTTCTGTACCAAGCGGGTAGCTCAGCTGTATTCTAGAATAATTCTCCAGAGACTTTCTGTAAGTGATCAGAGCTCTCCGGACTTTCCAAACCGACTCATGCCACTCTTGTACAGCATGTGCCTCTTCCTTTATTTCCATTTCTCAAACTACAAAACCCTCCACTTTTTAGTGGAATCTTTTCTCACAGTGCTACTCTCCATGAGTAAAAGTATTATAATTTGGCCCAATAGGGACAGTTATTTGTATATGAGGCATTTGGTACAAAGATCACAACAAATAACTACTCTGCCCTCTTGGCTTTCCAAATCAATAGCCAAGCAATGAGTTTCTGTCCATGCAGAGGAAGAGGCAACAAGGAAGACAAAATCATGTAGGAAAAGAGCTCTAAAAAGGCACTGTAATACCTGTGTCTCAGAATGATCAGTGTTCTGACAAACAACCAGAAAAGCTGGTAGATAAAATGCAAGAGGGAGGTCTGACTATTACTTGATGTTTTCCTCTGTGATAGGGTTTTAATTTTATTCTTGTTTAACTGTGTTGTAAATAAAGATACATGTTTTACTTTTCACATAAAGGTTGCATTAGGGTTTTTAACTGGTTTGGGGTGGGCAAAGAATTGATTTTTTTTTTGTTTTTAATTTGCTTAGCTTTTTAGTGTGATACAGTCATTAATTCAAAGGACATAGAAAATAATAAAATGTAAATGGAGATGCCCACTTTGACATGACAAACCTCCGCGTGACTACTCTAAAATGCATTAAGTGCTAACAATGGATAAACAAGAAAAGGTTCAGAGTTTAGTTATCTGAACTGTTCAGACTTGCAAAATAGGTGCTAACTTTTGTCCATTAATTTAATAGACTTTGCTATTGACACTGCACATATTCTTCCCAAACCTATCAAGTCAAAAGGACTGGTTATCAGCCTTGTATTCTGGCTGTGGAATCGCTCCAACTTGTATATCATGATAGGGTCATGACCACATCAAACTTGACTTAAGAAGGGAAAATAAAACTAGTTATGCCTTCAAATGTCTGACTGAATGCTACCATTGACTTCTCCAGACTTTAAATTACTTCTTCAAAATATATTTTTCCAACTGTGAAAGGGCACAGTGTCACTTCACAGTAAGTGAACTGATTCTTAGTCATGCATGTTGAGTATAGCACTGATTTCAACAATCCTCTATTCAGTTTCTCTGCATTAAGAACCACTGAATAATTTTCTTAGCCTAGCAGGAATAAACAAACACATTTGCTGATGCCTTTGTATTCTCTGCATAATTACTTTGTTTTTATCCCATATTTTCTCAGGTCTGCACTGGTTTCCCGTAACTGCTGATTCTTTAAAGTGAAGTCAGGGAATTCCTTCATTGCTCTGACAGACTGTTTCTTAGGATTGCTCCAGCACTGGAGTGCCCGGTAGGCATCCATATTAACAATCTTTCCAGTCCTCTATTCTTAGGGGGGAACTTCACTGTAAAGTGAATTTTACATGAAGGCTGAGGCACATTTGGAAGAGGGATTGGGAAACCAGGTCAGCCTGTAAAAGATGTAGAGTGTTAGTAAGATTGAGGAAAAGAAATGCTGAGAGTGAATCTGTCTTCCAAGCAGTTGTTATGCCATTGTTGTATGAATGACTCTGCTGAATTGTGCTTCTAACATGTCATAGCAGACTGAGATTACCAGAACCTGGACCAGGAGTGAAGCGTCTCTGTGTGAGTTTCCCTGCTGAGCTGAACAATACAAAAAAGATCTAGACAGACTGGGACCAATGCAGAAAAGTGGGATGCATGTGCAATAGGATATATTTTGTGTTCAACTAAAGGCTAAGGGGGTCAATCTTTTTAAATTGTTTTTGTTTGTGAGCTAGTGCTGTCCATATTGGTTATGAGCAGTGCTGTTACTTGTTCTGAAACGGGTGATAGGAACGAAGACAAGGAAGGAAAGAACAAAGCAGGAATCCATTAAACTCAGTTCAGCAGCTGTCAAGGGGCAATGGGAACGTGCACTTTTTCTATGTTTCTATGCAGGCATGTCATGTTTTGCAGGTTCACCTCTTCTATTTGAAAGAGATCACAGCCATCATCTTGTCTCTTGGACAGCGGTATTGGAGCAGGAACTCCAAAAGTAGAGGCTCTTGTGAAAAATCAGACTAGCTATTTTGGTCCTTGTGAATGGCTCTCCCCTTTGGCACTGTAGCAGTGAGACAAGATACTAGCAGCAGCCATGTGTCAATCTCTTCTGTAGTCAGAGGCACAGGTTCACCAACTCTGCAGCTCAGCTTGGGGGCATAATGCTGTGTCTTCTTTGGGATGTGTCTTAATGTACATCAGTACATGTGGGTCTAGACTGCCTGAAACTACAGTGGAGGATGTTGACTAGGCTTGACATTGTCTCCAAATGAGCATTCCCCTGATGTCCAATTACACTCTCAGACTCCACTCCAAAGGGGATGATCAGGGAATTTGGCCTTGAGAATGCCTTTGCCAGGAGTGTAAACAGCCCGAATCAATGAGTTTTAAGAATAATAATACTATAACTGAATTCATACTTTATGGTTTTTCAATTTATGAAGAAAAAAACCCTAATGAATGACATTAAATATTACAGAACACAGCATACCTGGACAACCTAAAATCAACCCTTCATCAAATTACTTTTATAATACCTGTTTCTGCTCATTAATGGGTGAGAGGTGAATTCAGTTAGATGCGTATTTTAATTTGATGTCTCTAAAAGTATGCCTGTGTGCAATTCTGAGGAGTAAAATGTTTATTTTATATCAAACTTTTTTTGCCCTTTAATTTTTCAAATTATTCACATTTATTTGAACAGGAAAAGTAATTCCCCTTTCCAGTTTTACTGATGAATTTCCTGGCATTGACTATTACTCAAAGGCATTCATTAGCTTTGTATATTATGTAGAAATAATAGGATAAAGAAAACAAAGGCTGTTCTTTTCTGCTGAACTGTTAATCTTTTACTTCAAAACCAGTAAACTCTCATAGAACAAAAATCACAAGTCAGTTAGACTTTAAATATGTTATTCCATTATTACTGCCTGTATCTTATCCCCTTTTGTTTTTAATGAGAAATCATCTTTTCAAGTAGGCTAAACTAGGCACAATCTGGGAAGAACACAGGGAGATTTTCTGGTATTATTTATGTGCTTTAAGAATCTCCATTAAGAAAAAGATAGGTATTTTGTAATTTAATATCTACGACCTTCAGTAAGACTCAGTTTCTGAATAAACAAACGTCACTTCATATCATTGTTGATCAACTGTAATTTATTGATGAAAATGACCATACTTATGATCAGTTTTCAAATGTCCCTGTAAAGCGCTTCCATTTTATTTGTGAGGGGGTTATCTAACATATATTCGTCTTAGTCCTGTCTATTCAGGTTTGCACATACACCAGTAGAAATTAGTCAGATCTATGTGTGGATGTTATCTGTCAGTGTCCTCATTTGAGCAACACAATATTAATTCTCTTTCAGTCATTTTACTTTTTAGTGAGGTCTCTTCTAATGCTTGGGAAAACTGTATTTTTAAAAGACTCTAGTGTCTGGATTTGTGAAAATATTTACTTTATAGTCAGCTATGGTATGCAAGTTTCAAGGTCTTCTTGTTTTCGAGCTAGCCAGGTGCAGGGATGAGGAGTGAGACCAGGGCACTTGGCCCAAGCCTGCCAACAGGATTATTTCATACCATGAACACCACATGCAATATAAATTAGAGTTTGCTGCAAAATCCTCTCTTACTTGATGATGGCAATCCAGAGAACTCTTGCTCCAGTGCCAGACACTTGAGCCCTTCCCTTCCTCCCAAAGCTATTGAGCTCACAATGTCCAGCATTTGCTGTCCACTGCTGCGAGTGCACATATAACTGTCTGAGTATAATCCTTGTCTATTTTATATTGGTATTGGGATAAATTCTTTAGTATTATTAATATTAATTAATTAGTTTTATTCTATTAAATCTGTTTGTAGAACCCCTGTATTCCCTTGTTTTTTCCTGATTCACTTTCCTGAGTGGGGAGAGGTCACTGGGTGAGAAAATAATTGTCAAAATGACAATATGTTGTTGTGGGTTCCTTAAACCGTAACTGTAAGAAATCCCTTTATGTTTTAAAGAAATAGAACAGGAGCTTTCACAGCATTAAAATTAGGTATTAAAATGTATTATACTTCAGAGAGTTAAGACAACTAAAGAAAGTAGACAGCTATCATCCAGGGCTAAAGTTAACTGCAAAAAGCAACACAATAAATAGCACTATTTATTTTAAATATTAACTCATCATAGGGCTATTTAACAGATTCATATTCAAAGACTAATTCCGTATAACAATATTGTATGAAGTTTCACTGTCTAAAAGACCGGAAATATAATGTAAAAAGGAAGAGTGGTATTAAGAACAGTGTTTAAGTCTGGTTTTCTGCTAGCATGGGCTAAGTCACTGACACTATGGAAAATTCTTTACTGTACTTTAATTAGAGTCTGATTCCTTTAGAGAAAGGCCTTTATTTTAAATTCTGAATTGGTGTTGTAGGGTTAGAGAGAAACTCAAATCAGATGTGAGCTTGTATCTGTATACTTATCTGCTTTTGAGATAATTCTTTCCACTATTTTTTTTTTTAAGATTTAGCTTGATGAACAAAATAGATTTGGGTTTGAGGGAGAGACAGTAAGGAAATATAGACCACTGTGTATATTGTAAGCCCACAACAAATACTTTAATTATATTGGATAAGTGTAAATCCAGACTACAGAGCAGCTGAATGCTATGAAAATGTAAATATAATTTTTGGAAGAAACATAAAGCCATACAGGATGTAAATCAACTTATGAACTAGAAAATGTCCAAGGGCTGACATCAGTCCATCTTGGTATTTTTACATAATGTCTACACATATAATTTATATAAATGAATGATAGAAGATCGTAACTCTGAATTTTTAGAAGACAGCCCCATTAAAAAGAATTTTGTACACTATGATTTCTGTTACAGAAAATCTGGCTTTTTCTAAAACGGGTGCCCAATTTACATTTATGCAGCCACTACACCCTTCACCATTTATTTCACTCAATTATTTTGATGCAACAGAACCAAAAATTTCTGGGTAGAGATTAAGATCACCTATAATTTTTCATGGAAGAAGAAAAGGCAGAACAGTGTGTGTTTTTCAAGATCCCCAAATTCAGTATGATCACCGTTGTTGTTTCAAAAGTACAGAACTTGCCAGGTTCTTGCTCTGCAAGAATAACATTTTCTGCTTATGTATAGACTTGTTGAAACTTAGTACAGAAGCTTGTTAGCACCACACCTAAATCAAAAATTTATCATTGCCACACTTTTGCTAAGTTGGTAATTTAATTATATTATAATGATAAATATTTATGTTTATTACTCTGTGAACCTTCTACCTGTGGCCTATAAAATGGTTGGGTATTTTCAGAAGTTCCTTAGTAGCACATCTTACTGACCCACCAGTGAGTCTGACGGTCTTAGCTCAGTCCCTTCTTTTGAAAAAATCTCTTACAGGTAACATTCCCAAGAGAGCTCTTCAGGTGAGCCAGTAACAAAGCCCAGCTAATTGCTGATACGAGAATCTAGCACTTAACTGGGAAAAAAGTAGAGAAGATCGATCAGAGGATTTTCTTTCCCCTGTAGCATAACATGAAGGGCAGTGAAACTGAAAAGTACTCAATTCAAAATGATTGCAAGTTTATTAATATTTCCATACAATGTATAATTCACCTGCAGTACTTATTGTCAAAAGTTATCCTTGAACATAGCAAGATTAAAAGATGGATTACATACTTACCAAAGCAGCTAGAATATCCTGATAAAATTTCTCTTTAGAAGGACATAAATACTTCATGATTAAGGGTTTAGGACTCTAAATATTAAGGTTTTATATAAAAATCTTTCAGAAAGTGTAAGTTCTCTCATCTGTAAGCTTTTTTCTCCCTCTTGAACCTGATAATTGTCATTGTTGGCAGTTAGGATCCTGAGCTAAATACCTCACAGATCTGATCCAACGTGGTAATTTTTGTGTGAATGGATTTTCAAGGAAAATGAAGACGAATGACTTCCTATTAGGTGTATACTGCAATGCTGTAAGGGCAGCATCATGTTTTACCAGCTCAATATTTGAACAGAATGGAGATAGAGAACTGACAAGAAATAAAATGTATTACCTATCAGAGCTTTGTTTGGCTCAGAAGATTAATCAGTAGATTATATAAAGAACAGAAAATAGTAAGAATTTAAAAACAATAAACAAAAAAAAAGATGTTCTATATTGTCTGCTCATCATGAGGACTGGCAATCCTTTTAGAAATAATGTGTACAAATTACATATGGATGTGAAGAGAAATTGTGCTAAAGAGATGCTAAGCTATCGTAATGTTAAGAGACTTACTTTGTAGCAACATGTCAGTGTAAATGCATTAATGTAAATCTGATCCAAGGCCAAGTAACTATGAGGGAAGGGCTCTTCCTACTGTGGCCTTAAAGCTTGGCTTCATTCCACTGGTTATAAGAACCTAACTATGTTGCTTAGGTTAACGTAGACTTGTATAAGTGGAGGAAATCCTGACCTCCAAGTGTAAAGTCACCTAAAATGTGGACTGTCTCCCAGAAGTACCTGCCTCTTTCTATTTGTTGTAATGATAACTTACAAAGATGCTACCAGTAACTCTGACATGTTAAGTTAGGTTTCTAAAGCTGCAAGGTATGAATTAACATATTTTTGTATCTATATTTTGTTATAATTAAATATGTTATAAATGTATATACGTTACATATAAGCTTTATCATATTAGCCTTGTGAAAGCTGAAGATAGTACTTCAGCCAACATTATTAGCTATATAATATTGAATAAAGATGGAAAATCGCTATACTTTTCTGCTTGTTTTTTTATTTTATTTTTGGGATACTCATACACATAGCTTTTCTGTTTAGGAGTGATATCAATATCCTTCACTCACGCCCCTTCTCTTATTCATGTAAATAGCACAGGATTTTTGAGAATCAGGCCTTTTGTTTGATCATTCATTTCACAAAATCCTGGGTGTGATTACTTTGAGAAAGAGAGACAAGAATTGATTCTGTGCCTGATCAGCTATTTCATCAGTCATAAGAAACAGCACTTATTAGATCATAAGTGCAGAAAGAATGAACTGCAGCGGAAGCCTTGACTTGCTCTGTTTCATGTTCTTGTCCCGGGAGAAAAGATAACTGTGGGCAGTGTGCAAAATCAGAGTGATACATACTGTTTCTCTCTCAAATATTTGCCAGATATATAGTTGCTTTTGGCAGTTTAGAGTGAGTTAAAGTAATTTATAATTGTTTTGTTTTTCTGCTACTGAAGATGCTTTGGATTGCTTTATTTTAATCATAATCTTAAATGTCTGAAGATGTATTTTTATACATATGCACACAAGCACAAAACATACTTCTCCCTTTATGGAACAGAAAATTGAAGAAAATACAAAAAATTAAAAGAAAGATCTTAGAAAAAAAATTTTAAAAATAAGAGCAACATTAAGAATAGATGTGACACATGCATTCACTTTCTTGCTCTCTCTCTGGCTGTATACTAATGAACAGTTACAGAGAATAAGAGCCTGAATTTTAAAATATTCAGCAAAGCTCCCCAACCAGCACAAAATTGTAAATCCATGCAAAATCTATATGATCACAAAGGTGTTGAACCTTAAATGTCCAAGAGCTTGTCCAATACCTATGAAAATTGCCCATTTATAGGAAATGCATTTAAATTGTCTTTGTCCAGGCCGAATAGAGGGAAATGGTAGTTGAAGGAGCATAATTATGTTAAAACGATTCAAGAAGGGTGACAGTCTTTCATGAAACCTAATCAGTACTTTGGTTGTATCTATTGGCACAGAATGGTCAGGAGCAATCTACTGAACTGCTAGTCCTCAATTATCATCATCTTTGACTTGTTGCCTAAGTACATATAGTATTCCAGAGTCAGTGCTTATGCAATCTGGATTCTTGTGTGACTTACCATCTTTAAGGACATTCAAATACCATTTTTATTGTCTTTTCACCTCCTTTTATACAATTCTGCATTTTAATAGCTAAGCAATACAAAAAATCTTGCCACACGATGATCTGATCCAACCTCATTTACTATGGTTTTAGACTGCTAGACTATGCCATGCCATACTTTTATTTAATTTGTGATCTACAGTGTTTGGTCAAAAGAAGTACTCATTTCTTTAGTTGTCTTACAGGTATGCGGTTATTTTCTTAATTGTATCCTATTTAGAAAATAACTTATTTTAATCAGTGTTGTAAAATTACAGACCTGAATTTTATCATTAGGCTTTGTAGATCTGTGCTATACAGTGTACATTATTTAATTTTACAGCTCTAATTGATCTTTTTCCACCTTTTCAATATTTTTGCTTTTCGAGCGTGCTTTTGACATAATTTCTTGTTTTGGGCCATTGTCTGTCTTGATGGTTTCTGGTATACCCATAGCAGCGATGGCTGCTAGCCAGTGTCGTCGGATATCTCGACTCTCTTCTCCTGTATGTGCAGTGGCAAAGATATAACTAGAAAAGGTATCAACAGTGACATGTACATACTTCAGGCGACCAAATTCTCCAAAATGCGTAACATCTGTTTGCCAGATTTGCAGTGGTGAGGTGCCACGTGGGTTAACTCCTAATTGTAGCAATGGAGCTATAGATTGGCATTCAGGGCATGTCAGGATAATAATACACGCTTGGTCTGTGGTTAGCTGAAATTGCTTTTGTAGTGCCTTCCTGTTTTGGTGAAAAAAGCTATGTAAGAGCTGTGCTTGTTGAAATAATTGCGGTGTAGCGAGGGCAACTGTGGCTTTATCAGCAGCACGGTTGCACTCAGCTAGGGGTCCTGGCAGAGAGGTGTGTGACCGTATATGTAAATTATAACATGAGAGTTTGCATTTCGGACAGGTTGCAAAGCATTTGCTATTTAGCATACCTTGCGGCAACACAATCCAATGATGTCGTCGTGTGGGCTGTTGCTGATTGATAGATGGTACAGAGAACGCAAACCGGGGTGCATCCCTTGGGTGTAGAGGAATAGCAAAAAAACAGCCTTTGAGATCAGTGATGGCTATTGGCCAATTTTGAGGCAGCATAGAAGGTGAAGGAAGACCAGGCTGTAGCGCACCCATAGGCTCAATGACTGCATTTATAGCTCGAAGGTCATGTAACAATCGCCACTTGCCGCTTTCCTTTGGTATTACAAATACAGGAGTGTTCCACGGGCTGGTGGTGGGTACAATGTGGCCAGCGGCCAGTTGTTCTTGTACTAAGTCATGCAAATACAGCAGTTTATCCTTTTTCAGAGGCCATTGATCTACCCAAACAGGTTTTTCTGATTTCCATGTCAATGAAAGGGCCTGCATTCACTTGCCCAGTGCAGTCCTTTGCCGCAGCGAGGGCACGGTCG
>KZ505637.1:2027681-2102226 GCA_002844005.1 Limosa lapponica baueri
CCCTGCAACCCCCAACTGCCGGACGGGCGGAATTCCCCTCAATCAGTGGGGCGCCAGGCATTGTTTAGGGGTCGTCTGGACTTGCAGGCCTGCTTCTTCTGTTCCTTCTTCTGGTCTCTGCTTCTTCCACAATCCTGTTACCATCCTGTTCTCCCACAAATGAGATTGTCAAGAGAACTGTTTTTTCAAAAAAACCTAATATTATTCTAATAAGTTGTAATTAATCAACTGTGAGAGCTAGTTAAGTGTAAAAAAGATCATAAATACTTACTATGTTCCACTCAGGTAAACCATCCAACGGTTGACAAGATAGCAATAAAGCAAAATATTTTTGCAGTGGAAAAAAGTGTTTTATTTCTTCCGGCATTTGTAATCAAGAAAAAAAGTTGTGCCTCTGGAACGTTGCTTAGGTGATTACAGCAGGACATGGTTTATCACAATACCAAATCTAAATATAGAAGACCTTTATGTTTAATGACTGTATATCTCACATTTTTACTTCAGGTGCAGGAGTGATAAGGAAGAAGCAGTATTGCACTGCTGACATGGAGAATGTATGTGTATTTGAGCATATACTAAAGCTGTTTGAGAATTGTTTCAGAAGGTATAATTTATTCTATATTTTTTATAAAGTTACTCTTAGCATTGCTCTTTCTTTCCACACTGAATCCCTATTCATTGTGGAATGTATTCTTAAGCAAATCCTGATCTGCATAACAGATGGCTGTACCTCTCTGTGGAATATGTAGCTGTATATCAAAGAGGGGGGTTTCTCGCTAGGCAGGTCCTGCATCCCTAACAGTAGAAGATTACTTGACCTGTTAGTCAACTGAAGGGTCTGTTATATGGTGAAAGACACATTTAATACTTGATGGTTTTCCCTTGTATGGTATTACAGTTTGTTCTCTGTGTACAGAAATCTAATTCTTGTTAATGTATATAGTACACCAAATCTCTACGGACAGCTAACTGGATGTAGGGGGAAGGAAAAACGATGTAAATTAGACCTTAGTGTGACTGGGTCTATTTGTGTGTTTTCTACTGTGGTTTGACTCTTCCTTTTCATGTGTCCCCCCAAAAAGATGATTTAACCTAAATGCATTCATTGGGAACATAAACCCAAAGATTCATGGATTAAAGTAAAAACAGAATTTTGCCATTAAAAATATGGTTAGTATGAATATCCTGGCATTTGGGGAAGTGTTTTATCAGCATGTTGGTGTTCTTAGTTCTTATCTGAGGACAGTATAGAGTTGACACTCTCAATTAGCATCTCTGAGGATTTTCTTTTCTCCCTTTGATGTTCTGAAGTTGTAATTCTTTCATTCACTAGCTACACCTTGGAAATTATACTCTAGCTACCTCCAGTTGTGCAGTGGGACACAGGAACAACTGAAGACTGATGATTTTGTTTCAATACTGCATTCAGCTGAATGATTACATGGGACTTTGATAGAAGGTTATAAATTATGTAAACAATAGACCTATTTGTTTTAATCTTATTCAGCTTTGTGAACAAGAAATTTATGTGTTTCTTCAAATATGCCATGAATTAAAGATTGCTTTTAAACTGAAGAATATAAGATAGAAAAAGAGACTTCTCCCTCTTTATGGAGAAAGCCTGCTTTCACTGGCAGGGAATCCAAAGTGCTTTGGCTGAAAAGCCACAGAGAACTCTGATAAATCCTCTGATTTGGACAACAGGGAGAGTGGACTGGTGTGACAGGTATAAAGAGCCTCTGAAACTCTGTGGCTGCATATGAGTCACTGAAAAACTGTTGTTGTACAACCCACACATAGTGCCTGTGAATATGAGCTTTTGACCAACAGAGGAATTAAGGTCTGATATTTCTCACGGGGATGTGTGGGATGTCTAGAAAGATGAACCCCAGTATACTGAAATAATGACTGAACTGAAATTTACATTTCTTTCCTGTCTTTTTTTCTCAATGTAAGAAAAATTTGCTGCAGTAAGGAAAATGCCAAAAGAAAATATTTTTTTGTTTTGTTTTGCAATTTGTTCCTATGTATGAATTCATAAATATAATTAATGAATAGAAATAATTTTAGGAAGCTACGGTCCATCTTCTTGTAGCTCATCAAGCCATCATAGCAATAAAGTTTTATATTACTCATAAATTTATCAGCAGTAGTGTAGTGGCTTTTCAAATTAGTTTATTAAATATAGGAAGAGAACACAAATAAAAAATTGGTAATTTTTAAATTGACAAAAATATTTTAAATTATATTTAAGGTATTAAATTATTTAACAAACACAAATGTGTGGTTAAACTCAAGTGAGTTTTCTCAGATTTAAAAGATTTATGTACATAAAACTAACCCTGCTCCACACAAAGCTGCACGATCTTTATCTGTGGTCACAAGAAGGGTGAGAAGCCAACAGAGAGAGAAATGGATGATTAAAAAAAGCTATGAAATTTAGTAATTAGAATGTTCAGATTTTCCAAGGTTTGGGACCAGAAGCAATAAAATAATGGGGTATGGGGGATAGACTAGTTTCCTTTCTGATTTTGTTTTGATTGCTGTGCTTCATTGGTTTCTTTGATCTCAAAACTTTCTGAGTGTGTTGGTTTCAAGATATTGAATGCATTTGAGGCAGGATAATAGGGGCCAGACTTGAGACTATTCATCATCCTGATTTTTTATTGTGGTATTGTCTCAGCTGTGCTCAAATTCTTAGTGTACAAAGTGTGATATAAATACAAAGACATGGGAAAATTATAAGTTGATCAAATCTAACAGGTTCCACGGATCTTCAGCAGTAGGTGAAGGAAGAGAAATATGGATAGCTTCTTGTTTACTCTTGCAAGGAACACTGAGAATCCATCTTGAGGCTGACTGCACACATCATTGTATAACAAGCCAGAAAAAAAGGCATTTGTTCCCTTCTCTCTCACATGATTTCTAACACAGTTTGGTTATTTTTTAAAAATTAAGAAAAAAAGGAAAATATAATAATGTAAGTATTTTGCTGTTTTCCTATAGACATAAATTAATAAAGATACAACATTTACTCCATATATATCATTATGAAGAAATTGATTCCTCACACAAGAGATTATATTTGAGCAACCTGGTCTAGCAGGAGGTGTCCCTGCCCATGGCGGGGGGGTGGAACTCGATGATCTTTAAGGTCCCTTCCAACTCTAACCATTCAATGATTCTATGATCGTGTTACCTATGAAATAACTAGAGGATTACAAAAATTTAATTATGCTAAAAAAACTGGTGTAAAACTAACTGCTATTGGACTGTGGTGTCCTTTAATTTCCTGCTTAAGCACCTCTGCTCTTATAAAGGCGCTTTAATTGTAAGGAAAGATGGCTGAAAAATCTTTTAACTGTGTTAAATATGTTGCACCTTCCATAATCTATACTGGACAATACACTAAACTCCTTGCAAAATATCTTTGTAACAGGGTACTACTACCATCAAATTCTACATGTTTATAAAACATTTTCTTTTCAAAATGTAAATGTTATTCATTTTACTGCTGGCACAGGAATTTTCTGTGATCTATGACTGACCTTTCATTGGTACTGTAAATGATGTATTAATTATCCTGACAATATACATCTTCTTGAGTGAATGCACATATGAACAGCTGCGCCAAGTAACTCCTAGAGGCTATTGAACTGTTAGACTTTATCCAGACTAATGTATGTCTGAGGAAATTGGGTTGGAGGAAATGTTTGTAAGCACTTCAGCATATTACTTAGAGCAATGACTATCCCTTAACACATTAAAACTTTGAAAGGTCTGAAGAGGGCATGAGACTAGACGTTTTCAAGATTAGGGTGCTTCGTCTAATTTTTTCTCTACTAAAACTTTACCTCCTTTGTAGAGGTCTCTAAGGGACCTGTCCCAGAGTCCTGAGGGTATTGGCTGCTGTAGTTATCAAGCCACTCTCCGTGATATTTGAAAAGTCATATGGCAGTCAGGGGAAGTCCGCAGCAACAGAAAAAAGGATACATTGCACCCATTTTTAAAAAGGGTAGAAATGAGGACTCTAGGAACTACCAACCTGTGAGCCTCACCTCTGTGCCTGGGAAGATAATGGAACAGATCCTCTAAGAAGCTATGAAAAGGCACATGATTCTAGATGGCCAGCATGGCTTCACCAAGGGAAAGTCCTGCCTGACCAGCCTTGTGGCCTTCTCTGGTGGAGTCACTGCATCAGTGGACAAGTGAAGAGCTATGATGTCATCTATCTGGACCTCTGTAAGGCCTTTCACGTAGTTCCCCACAACATCCTACTCTCTAAATTGAAGAGATATGGATTTGATAGGTGGACTGTTCAGTGGATGAGGAATCGGTTAGATAGTCACATCCAGAGGGTAGTGGTCAATGGCTCAATTTCCAGATGGAGATCAGTGACAAACGGTGTCCCTCAGGGTTCCGTCTTGGGACTAGTACTGTTCAATACCTTCATCAATGTAATAGACAGTGGGATCAGGTGCACCCTCAGCAATTTTTCAGACAACACCAAGCTGAGTGGTGCAGTTGACATGGCTTAGGGAGAGGGGGCCTTCCTGAGGGACCTGGACAAGCTTGAGAAGTGGGCCTGTGTGAACCTCATGAGTTTCAACAAGGCCAAGTATAATGTCCTGCCCCCAGGTCGGGGCAACCGCCGGAACCAATGCAGGCTGGGAGATGAAGGGATTGAGAGCAGCTCTGCCGAGGACTCACCTCCCTTTACCTGCTGGCCATGCTTCTTTTGATGCAGCCCAAGATGTGGTTGGGTTTCTGGGCTGTGAGAACACATTGCTGGCTCATGTCCAGCTTTTTATCCACCATTCATGTAATCTGGTATAATTTGAAGCTGAAAGGGTTTTATCAGAAATCCTAACTGGAAGTGTTTTTTTAACAAGCTCATATTGATATGGACCAAGCTTTCTTCCTGTATATTTACTTAGTCTTTTTTTTTTTTAATGTGTATTCAGATATTCCAGCATTATTGCAAAATGCAGGTTGGTCTATTAGATGTGGTTTGGCTGTCAAGATGGAAACAAAAATCAGTAATTTAAATTCTTGCAATATAGATAGTTTCAGTTGCAGTATATATATTTTCAGTCAAGGCAAGCAAACTTTTCTGATTTAAAGAAAACTAAAAAACATCAAAAGGAGTTGAATTCAACATTGCAGTCAAGTAGAAATTTCTAAAATTAACTTTTTCTGCATAGTCATGTTACTAAACTCTATGATATAGTGGGACAGATCAGTCAATCTTTGTCAACATGAATTCTATGGTATTTTCAAGCTGTTATTCCCAGAAAAAAAACCTTCATATATTTCCTCCTTCCATTCATTTCTCATTGCCTAAGGGGAGTCTTCAAGGAATATTAAGTGGTTAGACATCTTACTTCTGAAAAACAATGGAAATATTAGTGTCTATTGCTTAAATCTTATCTGTGTTTTGAAAGTCTAAGTTCTTTTTTCTTCCGTGCAAATACATCTGTGCACCATTAGCCATAATTTAAGTAAATAATTGCACTGTAAGTGCATTTTTTTAATTTAAAAATGTAAGAATAGATCTTATATTGTTGTTTGAATGATTCTGTTGTTTGAATTGAGTATCTGAAGCAGTTTTAACCTAATATTACAGTGTAGTTTTATTATTGCTTCCGAAGTTTTTTTTAATTAACATAGTTGGCACTTGTTCAGGATGAAAGGTGTCTCTTTGCAAAGGCTCGTGAGACAAAGGAAGAGCTCTCAAGTAATATATTCCTCTCTGAAATATTCCTGAACAGAGTTAATTATCCTTAATACTGTGTTTAGAAACTTTCTGGGAAATCCTTTAAAGTATAAATGCTGAAACCAACAGAGTGAATTTTAGATTAAATGAATAATTTTTTTTTACACATACATACTTAAGCTTTTATCTCGCTGACCATGAAATTTATGAATGTGAATCAACAGAAGAGGTCTACGTGAGATTATTGTCAGGGTTTCACATGATAATAACATTTTCAATGATCTAAGCATTTAGGTATAACTAGGCTTTACTGGTATTCGAGGTTGTTATTAGCTTTTAGCAACTACCCATGTTGTAAGCTATGTGCTCTACATCAGATAGGTAGGCCTTAGGGTATTGTATCTGATCACTGTAAAGCTTCTGTGCTGGCCAATACAGTGTTTTCGTCCTCTAAATGACTTACATATATCTCTATTCCTAAGCAGTGTTACAAATTTCAATTTTTCATTAGGTGCTTTCTCTTCATCTATTTTTTGCTTGGGTGACAAATTTGTGTAACATTTTTCCAGCTACTTCTTAAAATTTAGTAAGTTGCATAAATTAATTAGATCAATAAAATGTCTTCATAGGACTTCATCAAGATAATTAATAGTTAGTCTAAATACATGTAAATTCCATAGCAGTATTTCAGTAAGAAAGCAGAACTACAAAATGGTCATTTAAAAGAAGTTCATGGCCTATACAAAGACTTAGATTTGGTTGTTTTTCGGATCAGAACGTTTTCCCAGTAACAATTGCTATAATGTAATTCGAAGTTGACACAAGATTGACATAGCAGTCTATTAATAAGATCATAAAATTAGAGCTTAAAGTAGGAAAATTAAAGACAATTGTCCATGGGTATTCATAAACAGGAAAAGAAAACAGCTCATAGCAAAATATTCTTTTATTTTGTAGCAGCAGAAAAGTTTTGGCATTGCTTATTAAGAAGTAAGCTTATGTAAGCAGGAAGTTTTGTTCATAATGCAGATAAGGTGACTCTTCATACTGAGATAGTTCCTTAACTATTGCAATCAAATGAAGCACAACACTCAGAAGTATATGTGCTGACTAAAACTGATCAAACAGTTTTTATGATAAAGCCTAACATTTTTCATCCAGTAAGTCTGTTTTAAGAAGATTTTCTTCTTGCTTGTCTGCATATCTATTTCCTCCTAAAATATTTAGCCTGCAATAATGCAAATTTCCTTGACAACTTAGCTGACGTATAATATTCTGCTACAGTTTGCAAGTTACAAAAAGTATCTTTACTTATGTAGCAGCTGGCTGAATGAGTTGCAGGTCAGTATTCCAGTGATTCTTAAAAACACAGTTGAGAAGATTCATATCTTCAAGGGCTTGCGTTTTTCTTCATGGCATCTTGCAGTAACATCTACTGAAAAAGAATTACATCTTGTGAAAACTAAAGCTTCTGTTTCATAAGAAACAGGACTATAAACAAAGCATAACAGAAAAGAAAATTTGTCGTGACTCTTAATACTCAACTGTAATAAGTTTTATCCAAGACCTCAGCCTTGTTTTTTGGGGATATTATCATATTCTCTTTGAATACATACTTAGCACAACTGATAAAATATGCAAAATTACTGTATATATTTGGTCTTGTGATGTTCAGCAAAAAATATTTCGTTCACTATGGAAAAATGAATAAATAATAACAATAGAAGAGAGGACACTGTTGTAGAATCAGCTTGTATGCTACATATATAAAAAGACAGAAAAATACAGCTGGAGCTAAGGAATATGCAATTTTCTTAAAGCCATTTGGCGTTTCAGACATGCTTTTACCTTTTAACAAAAAGGGGAAGCTGGATAAATGCTGAGAACTTATATAAGCTAAATTTATAGTAGTATTGACAAGGCTAGTCCTATAGCTTGGAACCATACTTGACTTAATGCTGCAGTAGATATATATGCAGGATTTCAATTTCCTTTAAATACTTTAAAGCATAAAAATGCATAATAATCAAAGTTAGAAAACATACCAGGTCTATATCCAGAAGATAGTTTTATACAATTGAATAGACACTCTAAAAATGCTGGGAGATTAACAAAGATGTGGAAATATTTTATTTCATATAAAGACAGATGATAATTTATTAATTATTTTACATGAAATGTGGTTAATACAATTTTGTCTGTTGGTTTTTTATTCTTATGTTGTGCCCATCACTATAGCATCTGTAAACCCAATTACTTCTGTGGCTCGGTTTGTTTCTTCAATGGTTTAGGCATTTATGTGATTATAATTTTCATTAATAAAGAAGTGGTCTGTGGGGAAACATGAAAAAGGCAGTCAGTACAATGAATAAGTTGCACATAAAATGCCCTCAGTACATACAAGTAAACTGCAGATAAAATGGCTGCCTGTCTTTACTGAGTTCAGAGCCATCAGTAGTGTAAAGGTTCAAAGGCATAATGGAGTCACCTACTTGCTACACTCACATCTAATAAAATAACTCTCTGCTAACAGTCACATCAGACCTAACTATAATCACCTCCTCTCTAACACCAGCTCTTTATAGATCATACAGGGTTCATCTCCTAAAGGATAAAATATACTTTACTGAGCCTTTTTTCTGATTAAAATGGTAGATTTTCAGCTGCCTTTAGGGCTGCTATAAATTCTGCATTTACAAATGAGAAAAAAAAGAGGAAAAGAGTAGCTTAAATATCTCCTTCTTCTAAACAGAGAAAAATCATCCCTCCAAAAAAAATCCTTACTCTCAGGAACAGCTAAGTAAAAAGAGGAAATCTCCATTTTATACCTAAATGTACATCTCTTAGGTGGCAGCCCAACTTTCTTGAAGGTTTTCAGTAACCTGACAGCTAGCACCAATGTTAACATGAACATTTTCTACTAAGCTTTGTCAATATTATGGGACTGCTTGAAGATTGTTTTTTTTTTTTTAATAGCTAAATATTTGTTCCTATGATTTATGTTATTTGTCCTTTGAGTGTTAAAAACTTTAGCTGTCTCAATAAGCTTTCCATGCCTCTCATCAATCACTAAAGATGAAAGAAAAAGAAAAACACTAAAGAATGGTTTCTAAATCCTCTAGTCCTATCATCTTTTAAGTCTTTTCACTGTAATCAACTCCATACATACTACTGCTTTGAAGTAGTTGTTTCTTACTAAATGTGAGACAACATTCATCATACACATAAAGGGATTGCATGATTATCTGGGGGTTTTATAACCAAAGAATTTTTATATTTTTTTTTTATGGGAAGGAGTTAAGAACATAAACTATAATCACTGGTTCACTGATTTTTTCAAACTAGAGATACCCTGACAGTCTCAATGCAAGTGATATTGCTACCAGTAGAGTAAAAACCAAAGCTTACCAAACTACTATTTGGTAGTATCTAGGTGCTTCAAATTACCAGATAAAACAGAATTTAGAGTTGAGACATGGTTATGTCTTCTGAAAAAAAATATTACTTTAAACCCAACTGCTTTTCCAAAAATCTTGACTAAAATACCTTAGGAAATAAATGGTTCTAGTTTGCATCAGAAATTCACTATGTTGCTTATATGCTTCCAAAAGCTTTCAGAAAATTTAATATTCTTTAATTGCTTACCAAAAAAATTTTGGTGATCCTAATACACTCATTTTGTGAAATTAAATTATGAAAACTTGTCTAATTTCACTCTTGCTGAAAGATTAGTTTCAAACCTTCAACAATCACCCAGCTAGCAATTATAACTGCTTCTTTGAGTGGCTACATAGCTTCTACCGTGAGCATGTATTTATCTTCACAACGCAGACCTCAAAGAAGAAAGTATTAATACCTCATTTTAATAATGGAGGACTAGCACACAGAGAAGTTGTTCAAAGAGAGCTGAATCTTTGCATCATATGGCAGTGTTATAGTCCAAGAAACAATCTTCACATTCCAGTTAATAATAGCTAGTATAACAACTCTCTAGCCATTGACTAGATAATGTGCACTGATACTGAGGAGCCATTTAATCTCATTTGATAAAAAGTGATTTTACTGTAGGCTACACAGATATAGCTGTATAGTGCACTGGCACTCGAGCAAACGCATAGTACTGTAGAAATGGTTCTTTACTCTTTATTGTCACATAGATATTTATGTAGTAGAGAAAAATATGGAGGTTTTATACTGAATGTTTGGGTATGCCATTCATTTTTTTTTTCTGTAGTCAATAAACATGTATGCATAAATTTTTAATGCAAATTTTTGTTAACATTGTGTATGGAGGTTGAGTGTGCTTTTAGCTTAAATGAAAAAAATCATCTATATATGTCATTTTCTAATATGTTGTATTGGGTGTTAATGCCAAAGTTTTGTTAGTGGGAGGCTGCAGGGATTCCTTCTGTTGGAGGAGGTCAGGGCTTGCCCTGTGCCAGGTACAGCTGGTTCTGCAATGGAAACCACAGCTGGTTCCACTGGAGGCCAAAACTGAGCCCAAGAGCCAAATATGCGGTAGCTGTGAAAACATTTAGGAAAGGTCAGGGGAGCAGGAGGGATGGAACAAGTGAATGAGGAAACACCAAAGTCATAGTGGTATGAGATGCTGCATGGAGGACAAGGTACAGCCCCCAAAAGGACTGCAGCCCATGGATGAGTCCATGCCACCGGCAGTACACCTCTGAAGACACTGCATCGCGTGAAGAACACATGCTGGAGCATAAGAAATGAACAAGAAGGAAAGAAAGAGAGAAAATGCTACATCCTGACCTGACCCTGACCACCTGTGCCAGTCTGAAGGGACTGTGCATCATTGAAGGGGCTGAATGCGACCTGTGGCGATAACAAGTCAGTGACTGGAGTAAAGTTGAGCCCAGGAAGCAGGGAGGAGAAGTGTCTGGCCTTAAGTGTTTAAATGTTTGTCTCCTTTGTTTCCCAGTGCCTGAATCAGTAACTAAATGTTTATTGCAAATGAATGAACTTGAATTCCTCAAGTCAAGTCTGTTTTGGCTGCAACAGTATCTGATGAGTGATTTCCCTGTCTTTATTTCAACCCATAAATTTTCTTACTCTGTTCTTCCTGTTTTCTTCCCCATCCTGCTGGGGGTGGGCAAGGAATAAGCAAGTGGCTGTGTGAATACTCAGCGGCTAGGTGGGGTCAGCCCACCACATATGTAGAAGCAAAGATCATTCATAATCAATAGCTGATATTTACCTGGATTTTTTTTTTTTTTTGTGCAATAATGGCTAGGAAGGCAGTCCTTGATTAATATTGTTTCTGTGTGAATGGAACATGTTTTTAAGTGTACTTTTCAGAAATATAAAAAGCATATTAATTTGCTGCATATTTCCATATAACAAGAGACTGTAGTATCATCAGTAAAATATTAGACCTAAACCCTTATTTGACCATATAGTATTTGTTTGCTAAAGGTAATAACAGTTTTATATATAGTATTTGTTTGCTAAAGGTAATAACGGTTTTAAGGTGACATCACCCAGAATTATTCACCCTGCTCCCCATGCTTTTCAATATGTCTCCCTCTTAATTTCTAATGTGGTGCATCACATCTGAAATCAGCTCACCCATTCAGCACATCTTTTATTCTTTCCCATAAGCTTTCTAATTGCTGAGGATGGACAGCAGAGTAAATATATAACAGGTGAGTGGAGATGATAAAATCGTTCTTTCTTCCAGTGGTCTGTGTAGCAACATTTTTGCTGATACCTTGCAAAGTCTGACCTTTTAAACTGACAGGATGTTCACCACTGAAGCTTTTTAAAGACAGCTATCTAATCTCAGGAAAGTGGAAGCTAGGCATTCAAGACTGACTTGTATTTGTCTCTGAATCAAACTGTCATTTTTGCTCTGTTAGTGTCTGTTATTCTGCAGTTATTCTGCAGGTTAGTTCATATAACCTTGAATTTTTCAGAAACTCCTTGAGAGTTAATGCAGGCAGTTTATGCAACTACAATTCATGTATATAAGTGAGTTATACAGAATCTTGGCAGCTAGCAGTGCTAATAAACATTTAATTTACAACGCATACAATCCTTTTAACTTTGCAAAGTGCTTCATGTATCCATCTATTTCCCCTGATTTATTATAATCCCTGTTTAGTTCCACTTACATTTATGGAGAACCCTCCATGGTGTAAAAACCAGGAGTAAGATATGAACAGTTCATGATTCAGCAGGAATCATATTAGGATTTCAAGCTGGACATTTAGTCCAGACATTTAATAAGTGGACAACCACTTTCCTACACCCCCCCCCCCCACCCTACCCCCCCCCCCAAAAAAAACCCTCACCAAATCAAAACAAACAAAAAGGTGCATCAACGTCCCTTTACCAATGAAATGATGAAATGAACATATTTGACTGAGACCAGGGAACTCACTGCATCATTGCAAAAAGAAGAATTAGGTTGTTTATATTGATATAATGGGCCCAGTAGCAGAAGTTTCATGTACTGCATTACATATTTGCATAATTCACAACAAAGGGTGTCAACCAACCAAATAAATAATCAAAATCAATCCAGAATCCAAAGTTTTCAGGAAAATAGGTCAGAGATCAGCAACCAGTCTCCAAACAATCGAATAAATTTTAAAATGCAAGTATTGTACTTTCTTTCACACAGATTTTCTTTTCTTCCAGATTTTAGACTCCTTTCTCTTTTTTCTTTTAATGGAAGGATAATGCAATATTGACTGCATGTAATTTCAGCACTGATCTGCCCTGCTTATTATGGTAGGCAATGTGTTCCTAAATAATTCTTGCGGGTGGCAGTAGGCACCTTGTAAAAGCATGCAAACAGATGAATATGGGCTTCAACATATACGTAGGATACTTTAAGCTAAAGACCATACTACCTGCTAGGATTTGAGTCCAGAAAACTATGTTTGTGCTCAAAAAATGATGATTAACAAAAAAATAAAACCACAACAAGAGTCTAGACAACTTCTGTCTGATTGCCATTACTGTGTCAGGGATTGCAGAGAAAAATAGAGATTATCCATAGCTTAAAAAGAAAAAAAAAGTTTAGAAGTGTATGTGTCTGAGTAAAAAAATCTCTTGGGTATGATAGTCAGTGGTAGGGAGCAAACACTGAAGTCAGCTTTGTTTCTACCTATTCTATACCTTTTGAGCATCTGACTGCCGCCTTCTCTTATTTGTCCTACATCCTGATTCTGCTCACTTCTTTTCTGCTTCCTTAGTGCTTACTTTCACTGCACAATGGTAGAACTATGTTAGAAATTATGATACTGATGTATTGCATGGCTTCACAACACTGACAAATACTATAACATAGAAATACATTTAAAGCTGTATCCATGACCTAAAATTCAAGAATAATGGATATATTGGCTCTTGTCAAAAAATACTTTTTCACTTATTCCAGTTTTATTGTCACTACAAAAGTAGTAGGACATTGTAACCTTAGGATTCAGAGATGTTTTGTTTATCATCAACACTTGAATATCAATTGCTTTTGTTGCTCAGTATGTGAGATGAAAAGATCATGTGAGATTTGCTGGAAAGAAATAAGAAAAGTAAGGCTTAGCAGTTATTATTTTTTATTTTTACAAATACAATACTTCATAACTATAGTTATTTGGAAGGGCTAAAAATTTAATTAATATAAAAAGCTCTTAATCTTGCAAAATAAGAAAAAAATAATCTATCTGGATTGTTTTTTTCTTCATTGACCTCACAGGAGCCTCCTGCCATATCTAGATGTAAAATAAAGGTAGAAATGCATACCTGACACTGAATAGGATTAAATCTGCAGAGAAACTGGTGTGATAACTTTTTTCTCAAGTGTTAGAACTATGATACAGAATATGAAGAAGCTTAAATCAACATTCCTCAGAAAATATAGTGCCTAGAGTAAGTCCTACAGTTTTTCCTACTAGTTTGCATGGAATATTTGAGGTGGTAAACTTATCAAAATTTAGACTTTTTGGCTTTAAAATATAAACCACAATAGTGTGTAATATATACCTGATCTGAATTCTGCTGCTACCACCAATTCAGCAGTATTAATCCCTTTGCCAAAAGAATATTTTTCTTGGTTGCTCTACCTGTCTCTTCTGTCTTAAAGGGAGGGGACACTCAAAATGAATTCTGTGAATAAGATATAATCGTAGATTGAATAGTGTTTCTTATGGAAATCTCTACAGTTTAAATCAGAGATCAAGTCAGTGTCTTTTTAGATGGACATAGATCCATGGTGCACCTGAGTCATGGAGAAACCTGCTTATGGATTTTGTACAATTTTTGACTGGTACTGATTAAAGGAAAAGGAAGCTTTGGAAAAATGAGTTTGGAGTTATTTCAAATGGTGAAAGCATGTTGGAAAAAATCTGAAGTTTTTGGAACATTCTGTTTTGACATTTTAAAATCCAAGACCTCCTTTTTAGTTAAAAATAATTTTCCAATTTGAAAAATAAAGTAACTATAGAAAACTAGAAATATAAGACAAAAAGATGCAAAAAAAAAATATGTCAGGTTACTCCTATTAAATAATTTTGGCTTCTTTGTTATAAAAGTATGTGAATTTCTTGTACTGTTTCAGATGCTGCTCTCAGGGGTCTAAACAAGTGGACATTTTTATGCACAGTTAATTCTACAGAATTCCTCTTTTTTTTCTTCTATGGTAACTTCTGAAACATGTTGATGTCCTCAATAAGCTGCTGGGCATCTTTTCTTCTTTTTTTGTTTTTTCTTGATGAAGGTGAATAAGCAACTTTGGAATTAATAACTATGAAAATCGTGTTTTGTCACTAAGTAAATCAATGTATGTCCTGTATTAATTAGTGTTCTATCTATTTTGTGTATGTACTCAGAAGTTACTAGCATATAGAATAGTATATTTGGAAAACATAAACTAATAAATACATGGCCCAAACTTTTCTGCTGGTTAAAATGAGCTCCAGTCTAACCTTAAAATTTTAGCTTTTAAAATCTTAGCTCTCAAACTTACACCCTTTATAGTATTAAGCAGTGACAATTTTTGTGGGAGTACCTAACGCAGAGATACATGGATTTTATATACAGCAGTGCTAGATAAAAGTTATAAATTTATTGTTTAATAATTGTTTATAAATGTATAAAAGTTGTTGTTTATAAATTTATTGTTTCCAGCTGTCAAAAATATACAATTGTGCGGGTGTTGCAAACCCATTAAATTGTAGCTGCATATTACTGAATTAGAACTGTATCAGGAAAGATGTGCACAAAAAGGGGTGGATACTATGATATTTTGACTTGCTCACCTCAAAATACCAGACAATGATTAATGGAAATCTTTCAGTGAGTTCTCTGCTCTTTGTCTATTAGTAAACTTTTTCTTAAATTCCTACTGTGTCAAAAAGCAAACCAGATAGGCAGCCTGCCGATTGTTCCCATAAGTAAACAAATAGAATGCAGAAAGTGTCTTGATTGTTTTCAAATAAGCATATCAACATACTTTCAGTATTTAGTGTAAAATGCTCTCATGTTAAGTCACTATGCTTATAACCAAAAGTGATGACTAGCTTCTATGATCATGTCAGTCCAAAATAAATCTAGGTTCCTATTTCCTAGGCTGTCCATCCTAATTCCTGCTTACAGATAATGTCAGGCTTTGACAGTCAGATTTTCTGAAGTGCTGTGGATGCTTTATTGATAATTCATTTCCAGATTTCAAGGTATTCTAACTTTTCAGGCTTTCAATGGGCTTAAAATCCCAAAGCTCCTTTTCATCATATTCTCGTCAAACTCCCTCACAGACTCTGATTCCTTTGTTTGCCTATGTCTAGTTTTTCAGATATTACACAGTGGTACCAAACAGAATGAATCACATAAAAATAGGTTGGTTATTCTACTTCAACTTATTGCTCTCCTAACAAACTGTTTATCTGGGCAAGGTCTTGAAAGCTATTGCTCCATTGGAAGCTGTAGCTCCAGTGAAAAGGTATCAAAGAAATTTTCATTTCTTGACACCTGTACATCAATCCCACTGTGAATTTTAGCATATGTTTTCCCTTGTCATGTGTATAGTATCTCTCATTTCTTCTAAAAACATCTTTTAAAGCAGTGGGATGAAGAGTCACTTGGACCAGTACGCATTTGTTGCAGAATTGAAGCCACACCAATCCTATCAGGGTTTTCTGTGTTCTGGGACTTCTCCACCTAATCAAAAGCACTTTAATTAATAATGGATCTCAGTTTTGCTCTTTTTCTTAGGCTGTTTTCAGTCTATCAAGTTATTCCTATTTCCTACATTTTTTTTTCTCCTGCAGTAGGAAAGTTAGGGACAGAAAGAAATAACCTGCTTTAATTTCTTTCTCCAGTATCTCTCCTGGCTCTGGGAATGATGCAGACTACCATAATGCTGTTTACTTTTATTTATTTATAGTTTACCCATCTCCCAGTGGTAATTACTTATTGCAAACTGTAGAACTGTAGGGTTTCTTCACTTTTCTTAATTTGCTTCACTTACTTCTGTAGTTATTTACATGTTTTCTAGTCAGTTAATAACAGATTTTTTTAAAATTCCATATTTTTAATTATTCCATATTTATGTAATGTATACAGAAGGTTTCACGTTTACTTTAAGATTTATAGATATTTTTTAACTTCTTCCTATTAAAATTCTATTTTTAGAAAAAGCAGAAGGTTTATGTAGTGTATTTCTATGTGGCTGTGAAATTTCTGTAAGAACTAGTTTATTCAGTAAATGAGAATAAATAACATATTTGCTTCATACTTGATAGTCATGCTTTCTATCATTTTCTTCACTGTAGTTGACTATGCTTAGATATAAATTTGGCATGCATAGAATTCTTTGTAGCATTGTGACTTCTGTCATCAACACTGTCCTAACTTAAAAAGTATATAGAACAGTCCTTTTGCATAAAATACAACTTCATTGCCAACCAGAGGTAAAATATTATAAGCAACAATATTGTAAGGAGTTTCAACAATAAAGTACGTTGAGGTCATTACTGTTTTTCTAGGGTTTGTTCTATTCATAGGTTCATGTTAGAATTGTTGCAATTGGGCTAAAGTTTCCATTTGCACAAGAAAATGTTGGGTTTTATTTAGGGCAAGGTACTAGGCAGGAACCTGAGTACTCAACACCATGTACTTGAGCACATAAAGTCTGTAGATTACTGTGACAAATTAATTATTGATTAACGTTTGAACTGATTATTTTGTTATTGCCAGACACTGACTAAGTACACTGGCTGTTCTTATCTGAGCTCTTCTGGATGGGCTGCACAGTGAAGATCTTCCAGGAGAGTCTGTTAATACTGGTGCAGATATTAACCCAATAATTGTCAAGAAATCCACTACATTTCAGTACCAAATTGACAATTGTTCCTTTCAATGGGCACAATGGAACCTATTTAAACATTTCTTAAAGAGATAAGTAGCTCTTCTACACAGTTCACATAAACTGATTCCCATGAAATGTAAAGGGGAAAAGGGATTCCAGGATGTAGATCATCAGAAGTGAGGTACTGTGCATAACCTTGATTCTGCTACCCTCATGCCACTGGCAGTACAGATGAGAAATCATCTGCTCTTGGTGTGTGCCCACACACATGTATGTCTTTGTTTTGGAAAAAAGAGAAAACTAGAGAGACAGCTGTGACTGTGATACACATTTCTTTAGTTGTTCCTGTGATTGGTCCATATTTGTGTCTTCTTTCTAAGAACAAACAGTAAAAGTGGGATCATCATCTAAATTTAGGTGTTTATGGTGGCCATATCTATATGTGTTTGCCTTGTTGTCTCGCTGCCTACACAGTCAATGGAATTTAGGAAGCTCTTTGATCAAATGTAAATACATTCTTTGAGACTGACTGAATAATACTATGATCTCCAACAACTATATCAACTAGGTCTCAAACGATTATCAAGGGAGTCTGGCTGACTTGACTTGCTCTGGTGTGACTGTCTATACAACAGATATCTTCATTTAACCTAAAAAATGTCACCTTAGATATCCAGGTTCAGAATAATTTAGCTTGGTTTGAAGTTGGTAAATATGTCGAATATAAAGGAATGTAGAAAAACATGGCTGTATTTTAGCACCAGGTTATGTTGAAGGAATGGAATCAGTAAAATAACTATCCATTACTATGGTGAATTGCTTGTATCTATGCACATGCTTTCTTATTTTGCAGTTTAATCTCCAATGTACTGATATTCTTTTGTAAGTGGTTTTCTTTTGCTCATGTTTCTCAAGAACACATGGTATATACAAATAATAGCTTGTTAGAGAAAAATGCATTGTTTTGTTGACTTTTGTGTGATCAAAATTTAAACCATTTTCCTTGTCATTTATATATCTGTAGCAAATTTCTTGAATAAAATTTTCCTCTTAAAAATACGCAAAGAAAGGAAAAATGAATTACCTTCCTCTGGTAAATATTTTACCTTATATTTTTACAACGTGTTCTTTTTCCTTCTTTTTTTTTTCTTAGTATTTTATATCAGCTTCCATAAAATGTCTTTCATACTTTCATAAAATTTCTTTTATTTAGGAGGTCTTTGGTAGTGGGCAGCAGAATCAGTGGTGAGAAGTACTTGCTAATGTTTGAACAACTTGTTGGACCTCCTTTACTTTCTCAATAATGATATTAACATGAACACCTTTCCAAACTCAGTGCGTATGCTGTCATCACAGTGCTTTATCTGTCCTACTCACATTCACTTTTATTCTATCCATTTCAAATTCTCATACTATATTATGTTTTGTTACTCTTTGTGTATCGTTTTCACCATAGCCAAGTAAGCTGAGTTTCTAGATTTTAAGTATTACAACTAACTTGTGGTACGGAACTATCAAAAATGCCTTCTGAAAATGTTTTTTCTATCAGTAAAATTGCAGTTTTGTTCAGCAAGATGTCTTCAGTCTTTAAGGTTACAGTACCTTCAGTGTTAATCAATAAAAAATTGGATTCCTGAATGAAGGTTAAAATTATTTTCTCTCACTGGCAGCCCTGGCAGAAATCTTTTCTTTTGGGACTTCTGATAACTAAACCCAGACTGGATTTTTATAAGTAATTAGTCAATACTTAAAACCCTTCCTTTATATTTAAGGAAGTCCCCAAAATTATGTGATTTCTACATAATGGCAGATTTTATCAGAATTGTTGAAGCCTCATAAGGGATTTCAGGAAAGTTGCCTGCGTGGACTGATATGGATAAAGAGGAAACATTGCTTACTTTGACCTTCATGAACCTAATGAGATGTTAATGTCTGGTTTTCAGTTTGGCTGGTCCTTTTTATTTTCTTTTTTTCCTGGAGTGAATGTATTCTCATCCTTCCATGATAATTAGACTAGGATGACAGTTCAATGAAGGCAGATAAATAATAGTGAGTCTTTATAAAAGTAATTGTTTATTTTTCAACCTAGTGAGTTAAAGAGTCAAAAAGTTAAGTGTGTGGAACATTGCATGATGGACAATGAGTGCAGAAATATGGGAAGGACACAGTGGTTTGTTTTGGAACATTCTGTATGATGAGGTAGTACCACCAGCCATTGAAAACAGAGCAGGCATATGTTAGTAGCACAGAAGAAGCACAGAGTTTAAAGATGAATGTATTATGTGATAAATACCATTCATTTAAACCCTCTTGCAAAAAAAAAAGAACAGATAGCATGACTTTTGATTTACAACTCATGAGAGTATTTGAACAGCTGTTTTTTATTCTTTTTGGGAGGTTCCAAACAGACTAAGGTAGAGATTAACTCTGCCAGTAAAGAGGAGATGATGTATAAGACCATAGATGGATAGAAAAATAATTTAAAAATTTTAACAGGTGAAACAATTCAAATAAGATAAATGTAGAATAAAGATGACTGTGATGGGTCTTTATCACACAAGGCCATGTTCGTCATAAATCATAAACTGTAAAAAGGGAATTCTACAGTCAAAAGACAAACCTGTTTGTATAATTAATGAAAGATGAGCAACAGAAACACAAAGCCCAGATCTCAATACGAAGAATAATGTCAAATTTGATAAGTCCATTACACAGGCTTCCCCATGCTTCATAAAATATGTATCATTAAAAGGCAAAGAATTTTATTTTAAATCTCACAAGAGAAGCCTTTGTGTGATTAAAATTTAGTGGCTTGCTGTAATAATTTTTAAATGAAAGAACGAAACTACTTAAAACTGAGAAACATGTAGATTATAGGCTTAATTAAAACAAATCAGAGTGAAAAGAAATTCAACATTAATTTATTTTAGAATGCACTTGTCGACACTTCATGAATAATGTATTATTTCAGTGAAAGGTGTCATATATTACACATTGTATACATAGTATATTCTCTTATTGTATGTTAACTCAAGACAGTATTCCTCCAACATTTTGTGTCCAAGTATCCATTTCAACAGACATGAAGAACTATTAGGGGCAACTATCAAAAAACTGCTTTATATTTGCTAAAAAGTCCCTTTCTACAATAAGATTTTTCCTCTGAATCAGATACAAGCATGAAACTCATCTTACAAGGGACAGCATATATTTTGAGAGCAGTTTGTGTTGCGTCTGAGGGACTCACAAAAGGACAGAGTATTCAACATCAGTTTGTTGGAAAGAAATGTAGAAGGATCCTCCAAAGGAACAAAATTGAATTCTCTTCCTAATCTGGAGATGATAGAGTAACAATAAAGGATAATGCTAATTTCACAGGAATGATAACTGTAATTTAGCGATGATAATCTAGTTTACACAATATCTATTTAAACTGCCAGGAGAAAGCGAGGGTGACATACATATGGACTCTGCAGACTCACCCTTCCACTCTGCCCTTGCCTTGACGTCATGTTTGCCTGTACTCCTGCAACAGACTGAACTGCTAAAATGGAGAGACTTTTCCCAGACCTGGCATTGGACTAGTTACTTTACTAGTAGACTACTACTAGGTCCTTTTCCAACTGCAAAGAGGTAAAATAGTGTATTGTTTTATTCTGCTAGAAAACATGCCTAATTTTCCATGATATCAAATGTAGAACTATTGCTCTTTTATGAAACTGTAGAGTTACAAGTTATGAAAAGTAAAGATGGTGTTCACCAGTGCAGACCTATGTATCTGAATATTTGCTAAGTCTAAGCTAGTCACCCTAGGCTCACTCTACAGTCAAATGACAGAAATTAGGGTAGTTCCTCTCACTTTAAAATGACTATTTCTCTCCAGACACTGTACCTGTTTCAGTATGTTGGTTGTACTACAGGTGACAATGATTAAAATTTCTGCTTAATCCCAAATACCTACTTCATCTGGAAGAAATCAGAGTCTTCAGAGAGATAGCATTTATATAACAATATTATATTATTGTGTGAAAAAAGATTTCAATTTTGTTTTGATAAAAAAGTGAAAAATTGACTAATGAAAATGTGTCGTATGCTTTGCAGATGTGTAAATTTTGGTGTCATGTAAAACAGGCTCCAGACCTCTGGGAAATTGTCCTAGTTTCTCTTACAAAGGTAGTTTTAGAATATTTTTGATTACTGCTTTTAGATTTCAAGTCTTAGGTTAGTGACCCAGTATGGTATATATTTTTATTAAAACACATTCTGCCTAGAGAATTTTTCATTCATTCATACTGCCTGGCAAAAGCCAAAGTAATCCCAAGAAGTTACTCTGGGACTGGGATTGTGGAAATTCCTGGAAGTAAAGCAGGGAATGAGTTATCTTTCTATCTTGATAACTTGAGAAAGCTGCTGTCACAAGTTTGTGTGTCCTCTGATCCTATGAGCTGGACAACAGCCACATCTCTACAATCCTTAAATCTGAAGGTGGATTCTGTTGTGCTAGCAGAGCTCCAAAGTATACATTTATGAATAACAGCCACTGAAGTTGGTAAAAGGTTTGAAGTTCTGAAGAGCACTTGGTAAATACTCGGGGGGACCATAATGCCCAAGCACTTGTAGCATTAACCCTTGGTTGGAAATCAAGGAGTTCTTAGGTGTTTCTATTGCCTTCTCATTCCTAAAGGCTTCTGTCCTCTGTGACGTCCAGCCTCTGGAGGAACTACTGTGAGTCTTTGATGATGATGGGGTGAATTCACAGATCATTTGAACTCTAGATATGCTTAGAGAGGACATGGATATATATGGATATATCTCCGGTAATAAATGAGTCTAGAACAATGGTGATAGTGTTACTCTCTTTTTGTCATCTGCCAGACTGATGTGTCTCTTGTAAGGTTTTGCTTAGAAGCAGCAGTAAAGACTAACAAAGCAAATAACCAAAGTCAAGCTTTGGAAAATACTTTATATAGACGTTCTGAAGCCTCTATTCAACAGATTTCTATCCAAATGCTTTTAAGAAAAGTTGTTACAAAGATCTTTTGGGAATAATTTAGATACAGTTTTGAGAAAGAAGTAGCAGTAGATAACTTTTTGAAGTTCCTTCTAGCCTTACTGTCTATGATTTCATGGAAGTGATAATACAGGCAGTGAAAATACAGATAGTTATATGTGATATAATTTCTCTCTTTTAACATTATTTTTGTATACTCCTTTCATTCTTTTTTTTCAAAATTTCTGACTATGTGTGTAATTTTGTGAAGTTTTGATGATAACGTTTAATCTCCTGAATAATTTTATGTCTAGGTATCTGAAAGAGTGAAGGGTTAAGATTTTTTTAGTATCTGCCCAGAGAAAAGATTAATATTTCTCTTCTATTTTAGATAAATAGGCTTATTTTCTTCAAATGCAAAGAAAAAATGATCAGCTTCCTGGAAGGTGAAGGGTGGTGATTTTAGTTAGAATTCTGTCGTAAACACAAATATTGCTATTCTTTTTGTGTGGGGGATAAAATCAGATATGAAGTCAGATATTAGAGCCTCTTTTGACAGCTCTAATAATTTTTTAACAACAGTTTATCACTTTTTCTTTTTTTCAATGAATTTTTTTGTCCCTCATGAAACAAGAAACAGGAAGCTCTCAGTCTATTTTAGCATGCTATGTTGTATGTTATTCTAAGGATGCCTATAATTTTTTGTTGGTAAGAAATTAAATAGGAATCACTTGCTTTCTGATCACTGAACAGTGTTACTTTAATGGACTTTGGGCCGAGTGATGTTTGAAAATTGTTTTTAATCAATTTTAAGCACTCTATACATTTGATGTCTGAACTTGACCAGCTGAGACAGGTGTTACTGCCAGCTCTATGTCTATGATCTAATTTGAGTATTTTACTTACCAACTGGTGCCATTTTCTTTCCAGTTATTGTGCCTTTCCGAACTTCCAACCATAGCTTCCTCCTTGCAAAATTATGTTTGGAAATAAAAATGCAAAAAATTAAAATATACGTTGGAGGCATCCAGTTCAAGACTAGCTTTCTTATAAGGAGGCTAGATTGCCTCAAGAGATGCTTCATTTTTCAGAAGCACCAGTAAGCAAACATATTGTGAACATCATGATGCTCTTTGACCCTTTAGAGTCCAGAAAATTTGCTGTTGATTTGAAGGGGAAAGAATGGTAGAGAGATTGTTTGGGCAGACTCATCAGCTGTTAAACCTGCTAGAGACTCACAATCTTCTTGGAGAAGGATCTCAGAACTGAATGTTAATAGGCTTGACCTGGATCAGACTCTTAGAAATATTTTATATTTTATCTGGCTTTGAACAGCCAAGTATCTGGCATTCATGCTTTGTCTGCAAGGTTGCTCTAAGATGCTGATATACCTAGCTTCTTCAATACACCAGGACACGTTTTTTCTCTGCACTTGTATCTTATGCTGTCACCTAAGAAGGAAGTCCTAGGAGAGATGCAGTTTTGCATGCCTGTGTCTCTGTTGATGTTATAAACATGTCTTGAAATCTCAAACAATCTGAAACCTGCAACTGATTCTTCTACATCCTCAAACAGTTCAATATGTTTTAAGCTGCAGTTTCAGTAAAGAAAAGTATATGACAAACATGTTGATTGGCTTTAGCTTCCTTGGGCAGAAATGAGTTCGTAGTTATACAGATAATAAACATTTGTTTCAAACTCTCTGTATTTTGATGTTGGGCCATTAACATTTTGATAGATAATGATGACACAGTAGGTGAATGACAGAGTACCCTTTTTCTCATACATGGCTTGCACTGATGATAAGGTGATAACCGCTGCTAACATGCTGATGATAGGGGGATAATTATGAGGATGGCACCCTAATCTTTTATCACAGATTTAGCTCCAGGTCCTATGATGTTTGAGTTTTGACAAGGCTCTTCCTCAGCTAATTTTTCAGTTGTCTCTTGACTTTATTTTTGCTTTCTTTAATTCCATTGCTAAGCAAAGTTTTGTGAGAAGCTATATTGCTTGGCTTTCTTGTCACAATCTTCTTTATTTTTCTTTTTTCTTTTTCTAGTAATAAAAAGATATACATTTTTAAAGACCTACTTTGAAAACTCATATACTTGCCCATAACATGCTTAAGAATGTCGTTATTGAGATATTTTAGGACATCCACACTAAAAGCACTTTTTTCCAGAAAAAAAAGAAGAAAATAAAAGAATATTGTGCCTGAGATTAATTTATTTTGTACCACTACTCTGCACAGTTTCAGGTGAAGACAGTTTAGTCATCCATTTCTGCTTATACACCAAATGAAGTTCAGACATCACAGAATAACCATCAGTTATTAATGATTCTTGGTCACTTTTACGCTGGGCCAGATCTGAACTGCTGATCTGTGTATGAAGGATTGATTCCATTCTTTCTTGACCTAAAAACATAGAAACATTGATATTATTTTTTACATATTACTGTGCAAACCCAAAGTATGTCAGAACATAAAAATACATTGAAGATCTGCTTGAGTGAAACAACAAATTTGAGATTTTCATCTGCTAGGTTGTTACTTGCCATTGTTTAATTTTACACTTTATTTAATTAAATTTTAGTTTTAGTTTCTCTCGTGCTTCCCAGTTAGGTAAAGGAATTCCCAGCAAAAATGACAATACTGGAATCCCTAGGTAGTAACTCACCTATAAAACATTTAATTTTAGTATACTACTTCATCCTGCTCCATTTCACAAAGCTGCTCATTCCAAAGTGGCGTGCAATCTAGCCATGAATTTCTAGAAAGAAACATAGTCCCTGTTGTATTGTGTTTCAGTCACCCTTATGTAGAATATTAAAAAGTATTTGTTTTCTGTGTTACCTTAATTTTTTACTTTGACAAGGAGGTGTTCTTGAAATAACTGGCACTTTATCTGGATTCTCTTTAAGTCACCAGCATATTGAAGCTGCAAACTCTGATTGGATAAGTCTACAAGAAAGTCAGATATCTGTCTTCAGAATCTTTGGAAACATACTTCACATCAACTCTGTTATTTACTGTTAGCCTACTTCCAGGCTAAGCAGATGTTAAAAACTTCTGACTAATAGGGGCTTTTTTTGACAGAGAATGATGACTTAAGAAAAAATAAAAATCAAGTGAAGGTTAGTTTTAGAAATTTCTTGAATTTACAGGAACAATCTAGTTTAAAAAGTTTTAATTATATGAACACATTTTTTAAGATAACTATTTTCAGAATTTTATTTTTTATTACTTTATTTGGAATAAAAAAAATACTTGATAGTCTAATTTTTATGAAAACAGAAAGCTGTAGCTGATGAAGTACAGAAATTAATTAAGTAAAAGTATAAAAGCTCACACAAAATAGTGGATATATGAAACCAGTGCACATTATAGCCACAATATGTTTTAAAATTCTATGGAAACTCTTGGAATATACTTTAAGATGCATACATAATAAAAAATATAACATCATACTTCCCATTTTCTAACCATCTCTCTGAGAGCTCATTTGTAACAGTTAAATAGAAAAGAAAGATTAAAAAAAAAAAAAAGGCTTGCACAAATTTAATTGAAACTTTTAATTAGTCTTATGTTATTTTTAGACTGTCTCAAGGCTTCATAATTGTGCCTTTACAGTTGTATAAACAAATAGAAGACCGGTAAGGACCTGAAATTCATGATGTCTACTAATGAAGTCAGCCTGGAAACCTCTTCATTGAATATTGCAATTTGATTGCCATCATATTCTGATTGGACCCTTGATTTGCATTTTAATGAGCACATAGTATTTGAAATGCAAAACAGGGTGTTATCAGGGGTATTTCACTAGAACTGACAAGATTAAAATGAAAAACATCTAATGTTCTGTTTTATAAAAATATTAAAAAGGAAGTACAAGACAGACACAATTTATTAGAAGCAGCTTATAATAACTGTTATTAATTAATTAATTTTAAATTACAAGAAATTCCTGTGAAAGAATGTATTTTAATCTCCTTATCAAGAAAAGTATTAGTTAAGATTATTGTTTTTACAGTGGACACCCAAATAGCTACCTCGAGTTTTTAATTTTCATTGGTAGTGAAATATTTATTTATTATAACAAAAAAGAAATATTATAGGAAGAGAAATAATTTTTTAAAACAATCTTTCTCTAGGTATGTATCAATTGCTCACTCCAGGTTTAGAAGTTCATCAATTTAACCTATTTTCTATTGAATTTCTTTTTTATTATCTGTTTTTATTTAATTATTATTTAATTTATTTAAATAATATTTAATTTCTTATTTATTTTATTAAGATTTTTGCAAAGAAAATTCTGCTTTTTAATGAAGTTTTACTTAGTGGTAATGAATTTTATAGTAGAAGAATAATGTCTTCTTACTTATACATTCATTGATCATCAGATTGAAGCATAAAATTAATTACTTTTTGTCCACTTTCCTATTCTTAATTTTACCATTGGCTAGAGTAGGTATGAGGAAAGGATAGATAGATATAGATAGGTAGATAAATATTCTGCTGGAGTAAATATAGAAAACTGTTGAACTGATTGAAGTTTTCCTATATTGAAATAAATTTTGAAAAAAGCCAAACACACATAAATACACACAAAGCTAGTAGAAGTAAGAGTTCTTTTTAATAAAACTATAGGAAGCTGGCATGGGCTACGGTCATTAAGCCAAACACTCTCTTTAAATGAGCAAGTTATCTGCTCTTATAAATGATTGAAACTTCACTGCAGTTAGTGAAGCTGCCCCATGCTGGACTTTTTCCAATTTGTAACAATAAAAAAAATTGAAGTGCTCGTGTTATTTCCCAATGCTCCTGAGAATGAGGAGCGAGATAGATGACAGGAGGAAAGGCTATTTGCATGCAATAATTTATTACTGTTATAATAGTACTGTTTGTTTCTATTTCAGATTTTTAAACAGCTTATTTTAAACAGCAAGCGAGTGCATAACTGCTCAAGCAGTTGTAGAAACACCTGTTTGGACTGATCTGTTATGACTTTCTTTTTTGTATGAATATTTTGCATGGGTTTAACTTTATTGCTTATTGGACAATATTGTCTGTCCTTCTGTATGAAGTAGTTTTTGTAAATCTGCCCAGAGTCTTGATCCTACTGGTACAGTAACCACTACAAAAGGGTCACTGTGCTGATCAGCATTTTATGGAACATGTTTCACATTTCAGTTCCTTAAAATAACCAGTTATTGTAGTCAACCATTCTTTTTTGTTGAAAACCTTTTCCCTTCAGTAATCACATTTTCACTTGTTTTATCATGCATATTTTATGGATATCTAGATAATACTACTTAATGTATGATCCACTTCAGTAAAGAAGGCTCCTATGTGTATTTCTTGATTTTTATGTAACATTCATTTGAGATATTTCTCTCTCTTTTAAGATTTTTGATAGATTTAGCTAGTCCTTTTTTTAAAGTTTGTAAGTGCAAACAAGTTGGAAAGAGTTGATAGGTGGCATTTCTTTTCAGGAATTAAGAACAGTTGAACTTTGTTTCTCTCTGCAGCAGTTCTTGTTCAATGTTAAAGTATTGAGAATGTGTAGATAAATACACCCATTCAGTAGCTGATCTAAGGATTTGAAGAGCCTCAACAGTAAAAGCTAAGACTGTGAATAGACTTGTATCTGAATCATACATTGTATCCATAGATAAACTGTTGTGTTTAGCTTTATTTTCATTTTATTATTCTTGAAAGAAAATCTCTGGTGACAAGGTAGTGTAATTCACCAAGCCGGTCAATGACCTTTTCTTCTTTCCAGCATGGTTCAATTGCAGCCCCCTTCTCAAAAATGATAAAAACAAATAGGCAACAGTTGTAAAAGGTTCCAGGTCCATTTATGTTGTTATGTCAGGTCTAGTGATCTTGTTTGCGGCTCATTCCGCATCAGAACACTTACATGAAGCAGAAGTCAGTTCTTGAGAATGGGAGCACTCAAATGAAACTTCAGATTATGAACTGAGAGACTGAGGCAACTTTGACTTTCTCTTATAAACAATCATTACAGCATTTGTGTTTGTCATTGACACAATGACAACAAATACAACCAGGAATAAACTCAAAGTTCCTAGTGCAACAGGTAGCCTAATAACACAAATTATTTTACTTACATTAAAGCTGTTACACTGCAGCAGGATTGAGAATTGAGCAAAAAGACCCTGAAAGCCTCCAAGTTATATTTGCCATTAAATCTTTATGTTTGCTTTAAATTGCAAAGTAAGTGTGCCCGTGAGGTGCAAAATGGAAAGTAAACCGCAGAAAAAGAGAAAAAAAAGAACAAGTAATGTCACAGAGTTGGCAAGGAATTGAAACTTGACCAACACAGAAAGAAAAGTGCCTCCTCATGTATGGAGTAACATTCAGGAGATAAATGGCCTTTTTAATTTTTTTTTTTATTTTATTTTTTCCACCTAAATATGATGTTGTTCATTGAGCAACATTAAGCAAGACAAGTCTGAACAGCAGGCTCTGTCCGAATGATTAGGAAAGGAAAGGGTAGTGATATCACCCAGAGAGCATTGCTGAATACTTCTTTTCTTCTTATAAAAGCTATACAAGAGTTTGAAACACCTTGGTGGAGAACAAGAGTATTTTTAGACACACAGGGTGTTGCAGCTGACAATACTCAGGATTCAACAGTAAAGAGAACAATTTTCAAAGGCTCCTGGGTGACTTATGCTCTGATATTCCACTGGCTTTCAGGGGAAACTAACTAGGCAAGTGACTTACAACAGAATTCATCTCCCTGAATTCATGCACCTGAAATGTAGTTGCATGGTGTACAAGGGGCCTCTTGGTCTCTTTCACAGTCAAGTGAGACAAATAACCACAAGTAAAGAGGCTTTGTCACCCCTTTTATCTTCAGATGAATTGCCCTGTATAGATTCTTATTTCTTGCAACTGGTCCCAAAGAGTGCAAACAAAATTTCAATAGGTAGCTACATTTTAGATGGCTAAAGATAGCTGAAATACATCCTCCTGCAAAAGCGTTTGGGAAACTTTAATGCACTGTGTAAGATAGATTTTGCTTTTGGGGACAACAAGGATAGTCATCATTGAGGTAGATCTACCAGCAACCAATAACCCCAAAAGGACTTTGAACGTTGAGCTCAATTTTGCTGAAAAATAAACAGTAAAAAAAACATTATACAATAGAGAAAATTTGGCATGTTGCAAATATCTTTTGTTTGTCATCTGTTTACTTGCACAAAGAGATTTTTCAGGTTCAACCCTACTCCAGCAATCTTTCCATCGCTTCATTTGTTGCAATATTTGGCAGAGTTCCCTCTAGGTCCCAGGAAAAAAAAAAATCTCACCCACTTCTGAAAGGAAAATATTTCTAAGATTTTTCCTGAATTACTGACAGATCTGTTTAAAATTTAATAGTGTTCAATACACGATAAGGTAATAAATGGTTTTAAAAACATCTCTGGAATGCTGGTTATTTATCCCTGGGATCAGCCCAGCTTTGGTGTATCTTCACCCATTTCAGGTAAGAGGTATAAAAGCATAACTTGTTGTTCTCAATTTATTTTGGTGTTTCTGAGAGATACTGCAATCCAACAGGCAGAAAAATGAAAATTTGAGAGAAGACAGTGTTTCATTAAAATGTGGGTTTATTTTGATTCAATATATGGTGAAGACTTAAACATTTTTAAATGCTTCACTTCTCAGTACAAAAGCCTTGCAACCAAAGAAAAATATGATGAAAAATAGGGTGCTGCAAACATTGAATTGGACTGTTGAGGCTATATACAATCAGGATGGTGATGAGCAGGTTAGTAGATTCTGTGTGATCAGGAGTGCTGCTGAAACAAAGGATGACCACCTAAAGCTTTTCTACATAGTAAATCTAAAATAATCCTTGTAAGGTCACCCCTGATTATTCTGTGTCATTTGTCTATAGTATTTAAGTTAAATTTAACTTTAGGAATTAGAACTCATTGTTTAAGGACAGTGCTTTTTTTCCCCGTGAAATTACCCTCTAACTTTCCTTGTTACTTGGATTTGTTTCCTCCTTTGTTACATATTTATTGATTAGACTTATCATAAACAATTATGATATGCCAATCAGAAACCGTGGCACTACTCACAAGTTCTTTTATAAAAATATGACACAATTTTTCATATTTTTATAGAAGGAATTCCATAAATACAACTTTTTATATTTAAAGATGGTTATTTTATTCATGCATTCAGCACTGGCCAACATAGACAACATTTTTTACAAATTTATTACCTTTTCTTTGGTTACAGAATTTGTCATGAAATTTACCATATGTTTTACCATTTTTGTGCTAACAACATTTATAATTTGCAAGTATTTACTAAAAGCTTTTGATTAAAACAATTAAAGAAGGGCAATGGTTCTATTCAGTTTTCTCCTTTTAACACATAATTATTCATGGTGTTTAGTTAAGAGCTTAAGTTGTGGGACATTTTTTCTGATAGTTTACAGGGTGGTGTAAATGCTTAACATCTATCTATTGTAAAAAAGGAATGCCAGGTGACATACAAAGACAAAAATTCTTGCATGAATAATAGCATATGATTAAATTGTGATTTTTATTGGGATTCATAAAAAGTTTCTCAAGTAGTCAGCTGGTATTTGAATTCTCACGATTAGCTGGATCCTTAGTAACACAATCCTGATATTTTCACTGGAAAAGTGTGTGTCAATAGGTATGGTACAATCATTATATAATCAATTTAATAAATGTATGTACACTAAGCCCTGGTACAAAGGAAAATCTTTCAAAAGAGATGACATTTTCAATGCTATGTTTATTGCTTGTCTAACCCAATCACAACCTAACTCCTATGCCCCAGGGAGACATCTTCACTTATGATTTGGCACAGTGTGAACTTAACAGATGGACAGAAGTGAAAGTAGCCAAAAGCCAGTACTCTATGTACATTTAGGGTATTTGCTGATGACAGGATTCTCAGACAGGAATTTTCAAACAGCTGTCAATCCTAAAGCTATAAACCTGTATTTAAACTGAAACAGTGCCGCTAATTCAGCTTTGAGATATTTCCACTTCAAAAAATGGTAACTTCCAAGATATGCAAGGAAACCTTATATTTTGGGGTTTTATTCTGTGGTTAATATGAGCTGCAACAAGGAAACATACAAAAGACTTGAGTCTTTGACCACTGTGGCCTGGACATTATCTTCTGTTTGCCCCTGTGAAAATATCCCTTACTAAACACAGCTTAAAGCTGAAGCTGCTGGGACGCATTTGGAAACCAGGCCAAGTACAATACTGTCATTTCACCACAACTAATGTATTCATGCAGCAAACAAAGGCAGTTTAAATCTCAGTGTCCACTGAGGACATCAGCCCTTCTGAACTGTCACATTCAGACAGGGTCAAGACAGGCAAAATGAACTGATTATTTCACATTTCTTGAAGATTCTGCAGAAAATCCAGTTATTCCTCCCAAATCCTTTTTGTCTTTAGAGTCAAAGGATCACATACTAAGTCTGATTGGTTCTGTCAAGAAGAGAAGAGGTTTGTATTATCTTTAAACATCTGTGATAAATATTTGATCTGTGACATTGTGTTTCTGGGGAATATTGCCAACAGGGATGCTAACAAGAAAACCTTTTGATTGTAATCAGAGTGCTGCTAAGCATTTTTGGAAGCTGTAGAGGATGCTTGCATTTCAGAGCAGTACAGAGTCTCCATGGAAGGGAATAAAATTGTGTGGTCAGAGAATATTTTGGGGTTTGTGTCCTATGCCCTTATCATATTCTTGCTTCCGGTGTTTCGTAATACTGGTCTAGCCACCTCTACTCCGATATAGTCACTTAGGAAATATTGCAATAATTTTTATTTCCATTTTAAAGGAGTTTTTGAGAATTAACTGATATTTATACATGCTTTGAGGTTTCAGAGAGCTGGGGGTTGGTCTCTTCTCCCAAGTAACAGGCAATAGGGCAAGAGGAAATGGTCTCAAGCTGTGCCAGGGGAGGTTTAGATTGGATATTAGGAAAAAAAATTTACACCAAAAGGGTTATTAAACATTGGAACAGGCTGCCCAAGGAAGTGGTTGAGCCACCATCCCTGGCGGTATTTAAAAGACGGGTAGGCATAGTGTTTAGAGATACGGTTTAGTGATGATTTTTATCCATGTTAGATTGACACGGATGATCTGAAAGGTCCCTTCTAACCTTGGCAATTCTATGATTCTATGATTAGTGTACTAAGAGTGAAAAATAAATAAGACTAAAACTAGTAATAAGAATAAATTAAGATTGCTATTTTTATGGAATGTTTGCCATAACAGTTTTTATCATTGAGTTACACTGAGAAGTATCTATGAGACACTATCTATAAGAGAACAAGATAAAATAAAATAATGATTGAGTGATACTAAGCTTTCAGTATAAAATATTTTATTGAAAATGTAAGAACCCATGATAACCTGGAAAAATATTTTTTTTAATGCTGAATATATATTTCATTATCTATTTTTAGTTCTGAGCAACTATTATTTTTTTACAAATGCCTTTTTACATTGCTTTAAATTTCTTTAAAAATCTTTTCTGAAATGTCAGGTTTCTCCTTGGGATGTACATGAAATTAATAAGGTTACTGGAGATAAAAATTAAAATGCTGTTTCTTTGGTTTTTTTCTCAGTGGCTTTCTTATACTTCACTGCATTTACTATTCAGTGGCTACCTGCAAATACAGTCAGCCACAGGATTTAATTGATTATATAATAGCCTGTATGAGAGAGGTCCTTAAAGGATTTGGGATCCTTAAACACATCCAAATTTACTTTCATACAGTCCAGAAAGATGGGAGACATGCAGTGCTGAAAATGAGCAAACTAGTCCACCAATATGCTCTGCTGCTGCTCTGCATGCTGCTCTGCTGCATGCCAGCAGTTTGGGTCTCCTATTCCTAAATTCACCATGAGTGCTTTGAGCTTGAGATATGGCTTGTCTATTGGACAGCAGTATGGTTTGAAAAAAGCAGATCACGGGACATCGCAAGCATAAGGCATCTCACTGATGTGTTCTTATATCTGTTGTATGGATCTACATTGAGGAAAAGGGAAAAAACAGAGAAAAAAACATCTGACCTTGGAATCTGACCTCGTGCATAATCTTTATTGAGAAAGTTTAATAAGAAGGAAATAGCCTTAATTTCTCCTATCTGTAAAAAATAGAGTCTGATAAAAATAGGAGCAGCAGAACTAGTAAATGAAGAATGCAGGTGATAAAGAATATCTTAACACAGTTTTAAAAGAGAAATATCATATCTCTAAAAATCTCGTTAGGATAAATAATACCTTGTCTCACTAGAGATCATTTTGAGCACATTATATTGAAAATGACTTATTTTTCACTCACTTAAAGGTGTCTATTTTATGCTTCATGATGGAAAGCAGCTTCCCTTTCCAGGAGTCTCCTGAGCATGGAAAGAAATTGTACAGGATGTTCTATCTTACATTTTTGGCAAGTTGTTTAACTGCTTCTGCTGAATCACATTTTAAAACCTTGACAGTGACTTAAATGACCATGTATTTAAGCTTTGCTCCTAACACACCGTAATGTCGTAACTCTGTTTAGCAAGGCAGTGATGAGCAAGCTTAAGCAGTGCAGTGCACTCTCTGTGTGCATGTAGTCTCTCATCCTTCCTTAATAAGCATACAGAGATATATATTGTACAAGACACAGCAAGCCAGGGCAAAAGCACCCCATTAATCTCCAGCAACTGGAGCAGTTTGTTTTGTAATGAAATTTTGTTCTGTCTTTCTAATACAAACTGGTGCCTGTTTCCTATTACTTTTTAGGTTCAATAGAAGAGATCTTTGATAGAAAATTGCCCTTTCACTTTCTGCAGGTCATGCATTCTGCACACAAACACAACCCTGAAATACTTTTCCTGCAAAAAATTGCTCAAGCAGGAAACAGTCTCCTCTAAGTTCATACTTGAGTCTTCATTCTTTGTTGGCTACTTTTTCTATATTTACCTTGAACAGTAAAGGACAGAAAATTTCTTTCTGCTGTATATGGATGAAACCCCTTGGTTTTTTATTAACCCTGTTCCATATTCACACTGATAGAGATAGAATACTCTAAAACTGCTATTCTGGATTGCTTTTCATTCTTTCCAATCACAGTAATATTACTGATTGATAAGGTTGGTCCCCAGTAACAGTAATATTTGGAGTTATGGATCTGCTTTGATTTTCAGTGTTTAGACAGGAACATTTTGTGCATACTCTCTCCCTTTGAAGTGGTCTTTTCCTTTATCTACAAGTACATAAAAATCGTATCTTATTACTTTGGACATTTAGGTAAAAGTCTTCATTTGAAAACTGGAGTTCTGGCGTGAATTCAGTGTGTTGTCCAGTTGGGTCTGCAAGTACTTTTACATAAAGAAAATCCCATTTAATTCTTTAATTCATTACCTCACACCTCTCAGTGGGAACCAGTTACCTGCAGAAAATTTTTGTAGTGGAAGATGGAGTTAATTCCTTACGTCCAGCTCCACCAGGCCAAAGGCCAGCGTATATTTCTAAACATTTACTTGCCCCTTGAAATGGACAAAGATTGTCTATACGCCTTTACAAACCAGAACTTTGCAACAACTTTCTGCGAAATATGGTGTTTATTAATGTTTAATAATTGTATAATAATTAGTTTATAATAACTTGTTCTGTAAGAAGCTAGCCTTGAAGAGAGTGGACCACCCACATATTGGAAGAAGAGTTTCTGAGGCAAAGGGTGGAACAGAGAGGTGAAAACTGCAGTTGGTATCGTGTTTTGGATGGTCTTGTGCTAGAACTACAAAATATTTAAAGAAAAACAAATGCAAAATAACACAATGCAACCTCTTCTGTTAAAGTACAAAGAGCAGCAGAAGTACTCAAGGCTGGTAGAGAGAGTTTAAAATGTCAGGCCTTTATTACTGGACCACAGAGCTCAGTAAATAATAGAATTCATTCCTCAATCAAGGAGAATTTGATTTGACTATGATCCTGAGCCACAGTGTTTATTGTTTGAGAGAATACTGATGCTATGGAGAATTTTTGCAGAGGACGAGAACTTCACAAATGTCATAAAATTAGTATAAATGTTTGTTTGAATACTTCCTAACAAAATGCATCCCGCTTTGCTGTTCATTTTTCTCCACTATGAAATGCTTCATATGTTCAAGGTATCCAAACAATATGATATAATACAGTTTGTGAACTGCACAACGTGAATAATACATTCTGAGCAAATGGTAAATAATCCACATTCAGAAAACCTTTCTTTTAAACAATTCAAGAAGACAATTCAGCTGTTGAATTTCAAAGAAATTCGAAGGAAGTCAGGATCAGCTGCAGCTCATTGGCTGACCTAAAACACAACCGTGATTGCAATTATTGTTGTTCTTTTGGATAATTAAGCATGTAAGCAGAGCCTACAAGATAAATATACCTCTTACTACATCAAAAGTAACCAAAATCAGGATATTAATCATTAATAAAATTCTACATAATTTATGGTATCTTTTTTTCTGTGAAGTTAAAATATGGCTTTATTTCACACTTAGAAGGACTGATTTAAAAATTACCCTTCAATTTTTAAATGCTTGCACATAGAGACTTTTGGCATAAAATGTAATGGAATTACATTTATTCCATAGTGATAATTCTGGATTAATGTTATCATTTTTGCAGTGCATAAATGTGTCTAAATTTAAGTTAACTGAAGCTTTGGCTGCAGATGATTTACAATGGAACATTAGGAAAGCAGACTCAACTGTCATTCTGGATTAATTAAACCCTAATATAAAAAGAATTAATTTAGTGTATAACTGCAATCCTCATTTTGCTTGGAACTGAAAACAGGAAAAGAAGTCATGAATATGAGACTATTTTTTTCTCTCAAATATTCTCCTTTAATCCTGTTTAGTTGCATTAGAACCCCATTAATTCCAACAGAGGCACAGAAGTCTTCGGCTGTGTAGGCATTAGCAGCAAAAATAGCAGTCAAACACATTTTGACATGTTAGAAACAGAGTCCATACATCTTCAGAGGTTTGAGCTAATGAGATTAAATCTTACTGTTTTAAAAGTATGTCTGTCACTTCCCAGCAGGTTTCTGAAATCCAAAATGTTTTTTCATGAAGAGTGCAAAACAGTGTGCCTAAAACCTTTTGTCCAAATCCTGCACCAGACGTTGTCATTTTATCCGTGTTGCAATAATGTGTACAAGTTTTGTGGAAATAACTGGTGTGATAGCAATTTAGGTAGTTCTTACTGTAATTGTATTGCAGTGTAAATGAATACCCTCACTCCAGAGAGAAACTTTGGAAAAAAGACTTAGAATGAGTAAGAGAAGAAGGAGCAGCTCGTAAAAACCTGTAAAAGGAATTTAGAACCCAAGTTACCATAATGAAGATAAAATGCTCACAGATTTTGTAGTTCCTGAAGTCAGTGCTGCCCATGGTCTGAGCCCATCACAAGTACTAGGCATCTGAATGGATCTGTGTACACTGGGAATTAATTTGTGAAGCTCAAACATATTTAGATATGAAGGACTGGGTGAAGAATTAAGCTCAAAGTTTTTTTGATACATCCAATTAACTGTCCGAATTCATTTTCTGGTCAAAAGGTACAAAACTACATTCTCTCTTAAGCAGCTAGGCACTGCTGATAGCTGGATGTCCTTTCACATAGTTTGCACCATCTTTTCATGAGTCTAGCTGGCAATGCATCATTGCTCAGACTGCGATAATTTTGGGTTTATGGAGAAGATTTCCAGATTAAAAAAGAAGCATCTTCGGCTCCTTGGAAATAAAGGAGATGCTGAACAAGGTTATTCTTGACAACACTTTAAGCATATGTGCCTGAAAGTTGAGTTCAGGCCAGTTCCCCTTTGTTCTGGCCCTCAGTGACTCAAGAATTGCATACACTTAAAAGCCTGATTTTGTCAAATGTGTTGCACTGGGTGCTGCTAAACCAGAAATTATAACTGGAGGCACTACATCTAGGGCTGATGATTGGACTTGTGTAAAGTCATTGGCACTACATGATTATTTAAGTTTTCATACAGTGATCTGAGAACTACTGCTGTATTATTTGTTTTTAATTGTCACATAGAGTGCACAGAAAAAACAAGCCAGGATTATATTTAAAAACACTGTAAGCAATAGGCAAGCAGAAAGAGAAAAATAATGCAAAATGTGTTTTCCTTTTACTCAGAACTCCCTTTGGAATTATTTGAGAAGCTTTTCAGTCTAGCTGGCCACCCGATACAGGATACTTGAGTTTGGTTTACAACATCACCCTGACAAGATGCTGGCTCTATCCAAGAATTTACTGGCTTGAAATAACAGTAGAAATCAAATCAGCCTAGAAGCATTACAGATTTGTAAAACAATAACTTTGCCAAACACTTACAATGCAGTCATATTATTTGCATATTCCTTCATGCAGCTACATGATTAAAAGGAAAACATTTGTTCACACTTCATTTACATTTATTAAAGTGCTAGTGTAGTTACCCATCCAAGGAAAGAATATATTCAGGACAAATAAGTTAAATTTCAGAAATTAATTAAAAAAAGTAATTATGCTTATTCTTGTAAATTGATGAACTTCAAGAAAATCTGCACCAAAAATATATATTTATTTGTCTCTAAAAATACCTGTTTGGAGAGCATTAATAAATCATGACCTTGAGGTTGTAGGGAAAATTCAAATGGATTTATTGTGAATACAGGAAAAGTGAACTTCTGAATGACATGGAGCTTATTTGTTAGCTACTAGCATTCCAGAAAAGTGTTTAAGATAACATTCAATGTAGTGAAATTTCATCTGGAGTGTCATGTAGAAACATGATTCTTCATTTTTCAGAAGGGCATTGGGAATAAATGACAATAGGATGATCAAGGCAAATATCTTACAGCCATTTAATACCAAAGGAGACTAAAATAATTTGGTTTGTTTTCCCCACAGGAGTTATGGCTGCTTTTTATAAGTAAGTTGTTTGTGTAATCACCATGGAGGGAGAAGAAATGCTTAAGCAAAAGGAAAAAGCAGGGACAAAAATAAATGCATATAAATTATATATAAAGAAGAAAAGGTATTGTGTTAATCTGGAGTTCTGTGTCCAGCTCTGGGCTCCCCATTTCAAGAAAGACAGGGAACTACTGGACAGAGTCCAGTAGAGGGTTACAAAGATGATCAGAGGTCTGGAGCATGTCTCTTATGAGGAAAGGCTGAAAGACCTGTGTCTCTTTAGCCTGGAGAAGAGAAGATTAAGAGGGGATCTCATCAATGTTTATAAATATCTAAAGACCGGGTGTAAAGAGTATGAGGCCAGACTTTTTTTCAGTGGTGCCTGGTGACAGGACAAGGGGCAACAAGCACAAACTGGAACACAGGAAGTTCTGTCTGAACATGGGGAAAAACTTCTTTACTTTGAGGGTAACAGAGCACTATAAGGCTAGTGCTATACTATATACTATAACACTAACAGGCTGCCTGCAGAGGTTGTGGAGTCTCCTTCTCTGGAGGTATTAGAAACCTGCCTGGACACGACCCTGTGCAACCTGATCTAGGTGAACCTTCTTTAGCAGGGGGGTCAGAATAGATGTTCTCTAGAGGTCCCTTCCAGCCCCTGCCATTCTGTGATTCTATGATTCCACAGTGGCATGTATTACAGGCAGTGGAATCTCGGAAGTGTTACTAACACTAGAAAATTCCTTTATAATTCTCCATATTATTGTTTGATACCTATATAGTTCTTAATACGTGAGGCTACATTGTTCTGTTAGATAAGAACCAAATACCTAAGATAGCAAGTGGCTTGTATGTTGGGGGTGGATGAGAGAAGGGCTCTACATAGTTTACTATTACACAAAATCTATAAATTGGCATATATAAGAGGAAAAAGCCCTGTGTATTAATTTTTGTATCTTTTGATACCTCATACAGGTCAGGTCATCAGCCTATAGCTCACTGCCCTTCCATCAGCTGGCCTTTCTGGATTTGCTGGCCTTTCTCAATGTAAAGATACATTTACCTGCACAAGACTGTTCAGCTGCTGCACAGCACAACTGTATGAAACAGCAGGTGGTGGTGGTGAGTTTTAATAAATGCAGTAGGTTAAGCCTAGAGTTGAAGTTCTGTGGAAGTTTTTTTATTATTTTGCTTAGAATTGAAATACTTTAGTGAATTAAACTACATAAGATGAAAGTCAGGCAAAAGTGATTTAGACAAATGGTCACAACACTCCTGTATTGTGTCTCTGGCAGTGACCTCTTACCATTCTTATAGGGGTGATGACAATGGGGACCAAGCAGCAGTTTTCCTAGCCTGTAAACAGTTCCTGAGACACCACTGTAAAAGAAGTCAAGCCAGATAATTTTTCTCTCTGAACTGAAAATTTCAGGGAAAAGGTCTAATCACCACTGCAATAGAAACATCATTAAGATTATCAACGCCATGTGCAGGTGTTAGTAATATGCTTGGCGCCTTCGTAAGTGTGTATCAGAATAAGAGGAAAAGATTCGTAGAATAACTTCACCTTGCAAGCTGGGCCAACTGTCTTTTACTATTTTAGGGACAACATTTTTTTTTCAAGTTCTTTGCAGGCATATAACTACATATGGCTTTTGGCAAAAGTTACGGCTTACTAAATTAAATCACAATTCTTTAGGACTGAGAATTCAAGCCCATGTTTTCAACCGAATCATAGAATAGTTTAGGTTGGAAGGGACCTTGAAGATCATCTAGTTCCAATCTCCTGCCACTAGACCAGATTACTCAAAAGCCCATCCAACATGACCTTGAATCTGTTAGTTTTAGTTCTACAATGAACATGCCCAATTACCATAGGACTGACTCAGCATCAAATCTATATAGCCTAATTTACAGTGTAACAAACAAAATATACCAGATGACATAAAAGCTGCAGCAATCAATGCTGATGACACATAATCGGTACCATATGCCTAAAGTAGTTTCCTTAATAAGAATAGGATATCCATTTGTTTTTTCTTAAAACTTGGATCAAACAGAAGATCTGAGAGTGACATTGTGTGAACATTGTTCACACAAAAGGAAACTATGTCTTGTCAATTCTCCCTTCCAGAAACTCGCCTGTAATAATGGAAAAGGGTTGTGTGAAGAGACAGCAAAGTTTTCTGAGAGTTTGGCGCATACGTGTCAGAGACACCCAACAGGAAGGAAGGAAGGAAGGAAGGAAGGAAGGAAGGAAGGAAGGAAGGAAGGAAGGAAATAATTTGGTTAGTTTTGCAAAGCCATCATAATCATTATCTGAGTGGTGAGGAAGGAGCTCCTGCTATATCTCTTATCTGATAATTCAAATTGCAAGACTACCTGAGCCTTTTTCATTAGGTTACACTTAAATTATCATTTGTTTTTTAAAATTTTATAGATTTCTATATGGTATTTCTAGAGTGTTGAACAAGAGTAATCAACTACCATTAAATCAAGGGCATATTTTCCAGTAAGCGTTTATATGCGTATATGTACGTATGTATGCATGCACACATATGTAACATTCTATAATACCTCATAATTACATTTTTATAAAATAAGAACAGATGCACAAATGTCATTTTATTGTCTAGTTCATACATTTTATCTGTTTTAGAAAAACCTCTCAAAATGTAGAATCCCCTGTAGGCTTTTTAAAGCTAAGTTTCTTGGAATAAAAGGAAGACATGTAACTTTCTAACTAGCTTATATTGGCTCAGGTTTTTTGAGGCAGATGTTACAAATGACGAGACTTGTCTGTTCTGGGCCTCAGTGAAGAAATTATTCACCACAGCAGACATAGTCCTTTCAATTTTACTGCCAGTTATGAGCTTGTGAGTAACACACCACAGTGCCCTGATTAGTTTTTGTTTTTACTCCCTCCTGATTATTGGTAGGACTGGAACAGAATGATAAGGATATTCTTCCTGATAAATCTGATTTTGAGAGACAGCTCACCGTCTATTTCTTTGTTCACTTGGTTTTGTTAAATTAATCTAGCTATTAGCTCTATCAGTCCTTAAAAATAATTTAATAACTCAGTTGCCTCACCCCTTGTTCTCTTCAGGATACTCTATTTCTCATGGAGATTTCACAACATTGTCTTGACTGAGGTCTGAAATACATGGGACAAACTCAGGGTTACTGAGCAGGCAATTATTATGTCTAATTAGATTTTGCTTCCCTTTCTGTACACCTTGTCTATTCTCTTTTACTTGAATATGGCCTGTGTTCTCAGGATATTTAATTCATTTTAATAGGGACCCCAAAGTCTAAGCACCATTTGGTTGAATTCTCTTTTTTGTGACACATACTTTAAAGTATACTGAATTCTGTGTCCTATTTCTACTGAAGGCTGTAGAATATTTTGAATATGAATATACCGCATATATACAAACCACTTTCCTATGATGCCTTCATAATTCTTTGAAATCTCCATTTGTGGTTATATATAAATGCCCAATAGTTAAAAAGCCATTAACAAATATGACCTTGAAGATGTGTCTTTGACTCTGGGCAGAAGGATAGGAGAGCAAGGAAAAGTAATTCTTTTTCCTGTTTAATGGACAGTGATTTTCCTTACCCTAAGATCATGCAGAAAATATACGACAGAGCCAATGGCTGAGCTTATGGTTACAGTTCTGGTCTCATCTAAGTTGACCAAAGTTCAATTCATTTAATTTACTGCAATAAAACCAGGTCTTCAGCCAAAGTCTGCTGACCAGTAGTATTGTGGATTAACTACAAAGAAACCCAGTGAACTAGTGTGTGGTGGTATTCCAATAATTTTCCTCAATTGGAAAATTTCTCTATTGTGTGTTAATAGCACATAATTTGAAAAAAAAAATATACAGCAACCCCCACAATGCTCATTATAATAAACTAGATTCCTAGGTTGGTGTTCTACCACCTGCACAAACAAGATATTCAGGTGACATTTTTACTAGCACAGAGTTTTGTCTGAAATTTGTGCCCGTTCAACTCAAAATGAGCTATCTTCAAAAATGATTTAGTTTGTCCATGATGTCTAGATGAGTTAGACTATCAAATAATTTAGACTATCACAGAATACTGCCTTTTTGCAGTACAGTAACACGTAAATGAAATGCTGTTCATGGTAAACATTTTTATTTGTGTTCAGAACAAGTTTCCAGGCATGATCCGACTTAAATTTGAAAATCAGTTACCTGGCTATATAAATAGATATATATAAATCTCACTACTATGAAAATTAAAAAAGTAAAAGTAAAAATTTTTCTGTTTTAATCATTTCTATAGCTCCATTTTCCTTCTAAATGGCAAAGCAAATGAAATTGTATTATAAGCAATTCTGACATTTCTGATTGTACTGCAAAATATTTATTTTCATGCAGTTTTGATACAATGCAAGGGAGCATGTCAGCAAGGGGTCCACAAGATTAGATTTTGAAGAACAACTATTACTATTAAATAACTTCAATTATTATCTTTAAAATCACAGGTTTGTGATATCAGAAATTATGGGTGGAAAAGAAGAAGCTAAAGGTTACATGCAAAGTACTCAAAAAATATTCTGATATAATTTTATTCTCCTTCCCTCCCCATGCAAAAAAAATCCTTTTTAAATGATGATCTTCTATGTTGTTTTCCAAACTGAGCTGATCTGTGATACATTCTGGGAAGATGAGTATTGTACTGGTTACAGGCCTCCATCATGATGCACTACTAGTACAGAAAGTTGTTATTCTTGTGTAAATTTCTTGGTTCATTTAAGGATCATGACATTCTGATAAAAAGGTTTCGTTATGGGAACCTTAATTTTGGGACCATCAGAACATCTTGAGGAACAACAATAGAATAGACACTGTTAATGTCTAGTAAAATTGATTATTCAAAGAAGTCTCTTTCAATTCAGAAAATATCCAGATTTTGCGTAGCAGCAGCTCCAACTTTTAAAGCTGACAGAAGAACATAGAAATTATTTTGTTACTGTATTTTGCAGAAAAGACAGCATTTTTAAATTTTTCATATAATTTTTTTAGGTTGCTGAGCACATATTTATAGATATTAAATATAATATATAAAAGATGTCTTTCATCAGTGTGTCTGTCTTTGAATGGCTGTGCTGCAATTTGCTTTATTTTACCCATGGAAAAAGCTGCAATGTTTGCTGGCTCACTGTATGTTTATTTCCATTCTGGTTTGCTAAACACTGATTAAGAACAAAAATTAGTTCTGAAATGCCAACTATTTATAAAACTGATGGGAAACAAGCTAAACAAAATAGATGCCTTATTTTCCCTAGTAACAGTCATGCACAGTAATAAATGTCACAATGGTTTTAGGTAAGGATGGTTCATGTTTAGGTTTAGTTATCAAAATCCACAACATATAGGCTGACAGCTTTTGAAATACATAAACTGTTTCTGTCCTTTTTGTTTCCATAGCAACTGAGTGCTCAAAGCTTTAGTTTTGCACATGAGGAAGAAAAAAACACCCTCTCAGAGTAGGATCTGGAAATGTCTGGAAGAAAAGAAGAATGTGGGGAATGGAAAATTAAGCAACTACACTGACATCACCACCACTCCCCACCCCCCCAAAAAAAAACTCCCAAACCAGCCTAGCACAAAGGTTTTCTTCTTCATTTTGATCTCATAGATTGATTTTTGAGTTGGTGGGTGGTTTGCCTTGGACATTTATACAATCAAAGGCTAGACCCTTTCATTGTGTAGTGCTTTAGGAGAGTAAAACCTCACAGTGACATTTATTTAGATTATCACTCTGTTCACCTTGAAATGGCATTTCATTATGAACAGAAGCTTCTTAGATATTCTATTTCTTCTTGCATTACAGAATATTTCTATTCATGAGTGTATCATTAAGTCTGTCACTGTTTCTAGTTTTGCTTTGTTTTGCTTAAAAACCTGTTTTAAGGAGGAATGTTATTTATTTCAAAATATTTTGGTAAGATTTCCACATGAGGGAGAATATTTTACCAAATTAAAAGGGATGCTCATGCCTATGTAGAAGTATATTTATTTAAGTTGCAAAACATTCAGTGGGAACAAGACGGAAAGAAAAAGCTATGTACTTGGAGTTAAAGAAAGCATCCCATGGCTAATATATTTCAGTGTAGAAAGATGCTACAGTTCAAAAGAGAGCTAGGGTTTCCAACCATACCCAGTTTTGCCATTTAGTTCCTTAAAAAAACCAAAGTATATATGATAATATCCCTGGACAACTCATCCCCAACAAGCAGAAATAGCAATGTACGTTTGACAAATGCAGAGACTTGATAGCTTTCAGGTATTTAGGGGAATAGATTTAACATTTTCCACTTATGCAAATATGCACATTCACTCTTAGTCTTACCTGCTAATTTGTCCTTACCTGCTAATGAGAGAAGACACTACATAAAATGTACAAACAGATTTTAAGTGCAGAGTGGAACTAGTTTGAGCACACTACTCCGTACTATTTCTACTATAAAATTAACTTGCATACAATAATCCTTCTCTTATCTGTGATAAGAGGGGCAGCTGGAATAGATCCATTGTCAACAGATATCATGCTTATTTCCACTGAACCGTTCTTGATTTATATTAGACAAAATGAAGGCATTAAAGATATGTACATGATTTCTGGTTCCAAAAGGTTCACTTGTCAAAAACATTATATCTAGCACAAAAGTTAAATTTGAACTAGATGCATATAGCATTGCATATAGTATTTATACATAAAAAGCAATTTAAAATAGGCTACAGTTGCAGTAAATTCCCCTTAGAATTCTAACACAGTTTTATCAAGGAGGGGTTGTGTCTTTAATGCATAGTGACCTGATTAACCAAAACAGCTTCTAAGGAGCCATTCCAGTCTACTGGATAAATAGTAGGCCATATAAAATAGTGTATGAATGAACACAGCCTGGAATGACTTCTTGATGTCTGTTTTGCTTTGATGAATAAATACATAAAATATTTTTTTTAATATCTGAAATATATACTGGCTCAATAGACCATGAAGACATCCTATAGGATACGTAATATGTATTCTCAAAGGAGGGAAAGCCTGCTTAAGTACTCACTGCTCTATTTTTGAATGAACCACTCATGCTTTTGACATACATAGTATCCATTTATAGATAAGTCTTTGTGATAAATTTCGACCTTCAATCCAATTTATTTCAGTGTCATCAACAGCTTTGGTTTAGCTTTGGTGTAGTTCTTTATGAAAGCTGCAACTACTTCCATTATAAGCCTTATTTTTAGCTCCTCTACACCTGCAGCTGAGAAAGAAAGGGCATGTTAAAAGTGGACATAGTTCTGATCTTGGTAAATAATGAATATATTATACATGACTGCCTTCTTTTCAAATCTTTTTCTACTGTTACTGTTACAGTAACTTCTCTTGTGTTTTGTTATTTAGTAAGTCTGTGTTATGCTTTGAAGTGTGATTGCTAAGCAAGCGCTAGAAATCTGGGGCCATTTAGGACCTTTGTCCTTATCTCAGTGCTCCACAATATTGCTGTATCATACACCATGTCAAGAAATGAGGTAGATCCAAAATAATATTGCTTGCAGAACACAGACCCAAGCAATGTCACTAAAGATAACTTCATTTAGCCTTTAAAAACAAAGGACTTTTGATACAGAAACAAGTTGCTGTTATTCCAGTTAGTGCAGTTCATTGTGGTGTATTATCAGAAAGTTTTATTTCTCTATATTTTTTGTCTCTGTGTTCTGCAGAATAGGTAAACTGAAAATCTTTAGTACTGCTTATGGCAGTCCAACTTTTATAACTCAACAGGACATTATGAAGAAATCTGATGTCACCAAAACTACCTCTTGAAGTATCTAGTGGATTTATGTCACTCTGTAGTCATGATCATTTTTAGCTTTTGACTCTGAACCTGTCAGTCTAAAAACCATTCTGGTCTCAGTGCCATGCATGATTTTAACATGCTAATGTACTAAACTATAATCTCTAAATGCAAATATATTCTCTCTCAAGACTTCTGTAAAAACTGTTCATGGACTTTCAAATGATTTTTCAAAGCAAACTTCTATTTTGAAAAATTATAGAATGGGGTTTTCTTGGAACTACTAGTAAAATGGAAAAATGTTCTTCTTTTCCAATGGGAGAAGATAGTTAGACCAAATTTATTCTTTTTGGATCCACAAATTCTTCCAGAACTTTTTGACGATGCTGAAGTGGAAGGTTCTGAAGGAGTTCAAGAGAATTCTTCCACACATTTTCTAGAGTAGGACTAAGCCCACAGCTGCTTTATATCAAGAACAAGATGAAAGTCATTGAGGTATCTTAGTTTTGGAGAAGCAAACAGACCAAATCTCACTTTTATTAATCTTCTTCTAACTCATCTTGCTTCTATGCGTGTGCACTGCCATAAGACACGATGATGTCTGAACATGGTTCAGTGTCAGAAATGACTGCCATTTTAACAGGTGTATTTTTCTCTGTAGAATACTTTTGCTATGTTGATAGAATACAAATAATAACATTTTTAAAAGATATATGTCCCATTAAAATAACTCTCCTGTCCATTTTCTTTAAGATGTTAACACTTCTTTTCAAAACCTATGAAGGAAGTTATGATGTGCAATGGAAGAGAAATAGAGCACCTTTGACCATAATACAATTAGTGTTGTACAGGATCGAACTATGAGGGAGTGTAAATACAGGTAGAATACACAAACCATCTAAATTGAAATATAATTGTATTAGCATCAATGATATAATCCAGCAAGGAAGGGCCAGGTCATTCAGTCTTGTACAAACTGGACTGGAAGATCTGTCGTAAAAAGAAGCTGGTCATCCTAATCATGAGTTTTCTTTTGCCACAACAATCACTATTTCCTGATTTATCTATACTATCAATAAACTCTTTTACTTTGGTTGTGAGACAGGTAAATCACTCTGAAACTTTATCATTGCCTGTCTCTTACTGAAATCCATTATTAAATTACAGCTAGGAATCAATTTGAATACACTGTATGGTTTTATATTTTTTTAAATAATTTTAGTATTGTGTTAGCAACACAATTTTAGGGAAGTATCTCATTTATTTTTCTTTTCTTATTGTTACCTAATGCATTCTTTAAGCACATCACAAACATAAAGCAAATGCTTTTGCTAATTTTAGAAGGCATTTCAGACTGCATTTTTTTTTTTTCACATTTCAAACAAGATGCTACGTTTTTTTCATGGAAGAATTCAAAGCACAAAATAGCCCTGCTCTTGTTAAATCCAGTGACTGACTGCAAGATGTCTTGAAACAGCAAGCTATATAAATGCTAATAAATGACCACTGCATAGATGTAGTACAAAAATGGAACATAGACATGAACAAAAATAATGAAAACATCCCCATCCCCTCTCACCCGCCATCCCTCTCTCTATACATTCCTTTCTCCATAGAACGTATATATAAAGCACACACAAAGAACAAAAACAATTTTAAGCTTTTTATACCAGCTTGGAATTGCACTACACTCTTATTTTCCTCTCTTCTTTAGTAATTTTTGTGACCTTTTCCCCATGTAATTTCTCAAATCTCCAGTAGCTATTCTGCAGTCTTCATTAGATGTTCTTAGGTATGGAATTTAAAGCAGTCAGAGATTACAGGGCACAAACATAGCTATGTTCTCATGGTTATAATGTACTGGGACATTTTTAAGGCCCCATATGTGTATAAGAAAATTAAGATTCAAAAATGCTCGTGCTAGACCATTTCTTTAGCACAGATTAAGTGTCTTGTATAGCATCATCATTCTACATTCCTGCGGAGCATGGGACTTCTGACCCCACAAAAGAGAATAAAAGTAATGAGGTAGCATCAAGATGTGAAGGAACAACTGCAGGGTGGATTTTAATCCTTAGTCTTAAGGACAATGGAATGTTCTTTTACAGTTTAAGACAAAAGTATGAAATAGGTGATAGAACTGAAGGTATATTCACACTGAGGAGTGAATATAATATAAAAATTACACTATATGTACTACAAAAATATACAAATTATACATGTCAAAAAGGCTAAGAAAATCTCCAAATCAGAAGAAATATTTACGTAATTCTACGTTTGTCTGGTTTTATACTCTTGTCTCAGTTTCGGTGTTCATTTTGAAATATGCAAATACGTCCCTCTAAAGGCAAATACAGATCAGGGATCTGAAATGACCACACATTAGAGTAAATAGAATGGTGATGTAATTTCAAGTACTAGAATTCAGGAGATTTCACTTATACTATTGGAATCCTTGAGACTGAATAACAAGCATGCTTAATTACCTCTCACAAAAATTTCTACTAGAATGCAAAGGTGCATCATTTAATGTAAACAAAACTACCAGGAAAGGTAGCTCAATAGTAGTGGAAACCAAAACTTAAAATTCCAAAGCTAAATGTCACCAAACCTTTAGGGAGGAAATTGAAACTGAAATTGGATCATTGCAGAGAAGAGCATTGTTCACTTCTTCCCAACCAGAATTTGAGGTGGAATAGCTCTAAGGAAAAATTAAAAATGTAGATTTGAGATACACTTTCTTCCCAATGACAGTCATAGCCACAATCCCCCTATATTTTCATAAAAAACACATATACATAGCTATGGGTATACATACAGATAACACACACAGGCATACACAGGGGTTTCAGGAACTTCTCATTACAGCGCATCAAATTCTGTTTCACTTTAACAGGTACAAGACTAAGAACACCTGGGTATATGCCATGCAATGTCAAAACCACATTCAATTATGGTGACTAGATCTTCAGATTTTCCACTATTATTGATTTTTGTTCTAATTAGAGTCTGACTAGACTCTTTTTGCTAGTTTGGTTTTCTGTGTTAAAAATATTTTAACTTATCGATAAACATGAATTTCCATGATCCTAAGGTATTTAGATTCTTAATAAGGTACACAGTCTAAACTGGTAAATCAGCATTCTTGGGACTTTAAAAAAAAATATTATTTTCCCTGTCCTGATTAGCTCATGTAATATTTGAGCTGATTTCTCAGCTACTTGACATACATGATAAAAAAAATTCTGTAATTAAATTAGGCATGGATTTCTTTGGTAACCTTACTCACTCTGCATTCAAGTTTTCTCAACGTGCATGTTTGACAGTAATAACTAAATATTAATAGAGAAGAAGGCACAGGGGAAATAGGGCACAGGGAAAAGAAGGAGGTGATTGGTGACAGCCAACATGGCTTCACTAAAGGCAAATTGTATCTGACAAATTTGGTGGCCTTCTAAGATGGAATTACAGTGTTGGTGGATAAGGGAAGAGCAACTGACGTCACCTACCTCAACTTATGCAAAGCATTGGAACACTGTCCCATGTGACATCCTTGTCGCTAGATTGGAGAGACACGGATTTGATGGATGGACCACTCATTAGATAAGGAATTGGCTGGTTGCTTGCACTCAAAGAGTTGCCATCAATGTCTCGATGTCCAAGAGGAGACCCATGACAAATGGCGTTCCTCAGCGGTCGGGGTCGGAACTGGGATCGGTGCTGTTTAACATCTTTGTTGGTGACATGGACAGTGGGATTGAGTGCACCCTCAGCAGTTTTGCCAAAGACACCAAGTTGTGTGGTGGGGTTAACACACTGGAAGGAAGGGATGCCATCCAGTGGGACCTGGACAACCTTGAGAAGTGGGCAAACCCCATGAAGTTCAACCAGGCCAAATGCAAGGTCTTACACAAGGTCCTACACATGGATCACAGCAATTCCCAGCCACAAATATAGGCTGGGCAGACAATGGATTGAGAGCAGCCCTGATGAGAAGGACTTGAGGGTACTGGTGGAAAAATGGACATGAGCTGGCAATATGCGTTTGCAGCCCTGATTAGAAGGACTTGAGGGTACTGGTGGAAAAATGGACATGAGCTGGCAATGTGCGTTTGCAGCCCAGAAAGCCAATCGCATCCTGTGCTGCGTCAAAAGAAGCATGGCCAGCAGGTCAAGGGAAGTGATTCTACCCCTCTACTCCGCTCTTGAGATACCCCACCTGGAGTACTGCATCCAGCTCTTGAGGCCCCAACATAAGAAGGACATGGATCCATTGGAGTCCAGAGGAGGGCCATGAAGATGATCAAAGGCCTGAAGCACCTCTCCTGTAAGTACAGACTGAGAGAGTTTGGATTGTTTTGCCTGGAGAAGATAAATATCCGGGGAGACCTTATAGCAGCCTTTCAGTACCTAAAAGGGGCCTACAGGAGAGACTGGGAGGGACTATTTATGAGGAAGTGTAGTGATAAGATGAGGGGTAACGGTTTCAAACTGAAAGAGGGGAGATTTAGGTTAGATATTAGGAAGAAATTCTTTACTGTGCAGGTGGTGAGCTGCTGGAACAGGTTGCCTAGAGAAGTTCTGGGTGCCCCATCCCTCAGAGCGTTCAAGACCAGCTTGGATGAGGCTTTGAGCAATCTAGTCTAGTGGAAGGCATCTGTGCTGATGGCAGGGGGGCTGCGACTAGATCATCTTTAAGGTCTCTTCCCACTCTAAGCAATCTATAATTCTATGATAAGAAAAAATGTGAAAACAATCACCTAGCAATAGAAGGCAAAGAATAGGAAAAGTCATGGGTTTAGATTTCTACAGCAACAAAGGAAAAAATTTTAAAATTTTTCTGTTTTGTTTTGTTTTGTTTTGTTTTTCCTACAGAATCACAGAATGCATGAAGCTTTGAAGGAACCTCTGGAGGTCATCTGGTCCAAATTCCTTGCTCAAGAAAGGTCATCTAGAGCAGGATGACCAGGATCATGTCCGGATGCCTTTTGAAATCTCCAGGGATAGAGATTCTACAACCACTCTTGGCAACTAGCTCCAGTGATTAAAATTAGTGAGCCACTGAGCCTTGTAAATTGTGATTGAAAGACAGTGCTGGATGCACTTAAGGGCCTAATCCTTTATCAAAAAAGTCATCTGTACTTATTTTACTGTTATGTCCTATCATATTTTATTTGTTTGGACAGCTCTCATGAATGCAGATCCACTCAAGACTGGATGACATAAACTGTGTTTCTCTGTGTGCTTCCTTTTTACTAACGAAGCTTTGCAAACAATGTCCTGCTCCCATTATGTGAGATTAGTATACAGAAAGAGAGCCAGAAGAGATATTGCAAAATTGCTTTCCATGTTTCACTTAAAGAGATCACTATGTTTCAACTGTGCATGAATACTAAAACACAGACGTCCCAGACATGGTCATAAATAAGCATTCCTGAGAAAGGGAATGCTGCTGCCCAAGAATATGCAATAGTTTTGGTCTTAGTGGGTACAAATGACACAATTTCACTACATGAATGCAATTAATCATGTTAATTGAATCTTTTTAATCACTTCTAAGAGATTTCTAAATTTTCTAATTTTTTTCCTTTTTATTTTTTCCATGTTTTTTTTAAATATCTTGAGAGTTTTCTTAAAAAGAAAATGAAAAACAAAATAACGTTTTGGGCAGTAGATTTCAGAAAGGATGACAGTGCATAAATGCAGATTTATTCCATGCATTCCATATATGAAAACTGAAAAAGAAAGACATGTTTGTGACCAAGACAGTTTGCTATCCTGCCTAGGTTTGAACAGGTGAATTTTCAAATGGCTTTTAATTTTCAGTAGACACAGGAGAACACAAAAATGTGAGGAGGGATGGATGGCTAGTTCATCCTTATAAAAGATAGAGAAGTTGTATTTGTTGAGAGTGCACTGTTCAGATTCACAGAGACTATGCCCTCAATTTCACTGCACTATACCAGTGTTCATTCAACTGATGAAGTTCTCAACTCAAAGGGCAGCATACACTTTGTTCTAAGTTCCTGCTGGAATGGAAAAGCTGACAGGGGGAAACCTGCACAAAGGATATTGTGCTGTTAAAGTTTGTTCAAAGCGACAGTTGTCAGATCTCTTTGAAAAGAAATTGAAAAGGAAAAACCAATTTTCTTTGAGGACAAAGTTCAGCTCATTTGGTGTGCTATACCTGTCTAATTTGCTTCCCTGTAAAAGAAATTTTTACTAAGTCTATTTGAAAATGTGGTTTATACTAGTACAGGCATAGCTCAGAAAGTTTAATTCCAGTTTGCATAATATTATTCAACAGAAAATAAAAATTAAATTCTTTCTGTTTAAAACAAAAGAAATGTCAACATTTGCTAAAAGGACTGGACTTCTTTCTTTTGTCTTACCAAATGTGATTTTTAAGGCATTGACTTGAGATAGGCTGTTCTGGTTTCAGCTGGGACAGAGTTAATTTTCTTTCTAGTTGTTGCTGTGCTTCAGATGGTTCAATTTGTGCTTCAATTTGGTATGAAAGAAATGTCAATAATACATATTGGTTTAGTTGTTGCCAGGCGATGTTTATAGCTTTCAAGGACTTTTTTCAGCTTCCCATAGAAGCTGAGAAGAAGCCTAGACAGAAAAATGGAATGGCCAATGGGATATTCTGTACTAGAAACTTCACGATCAGTATATAAATGGGGTTAGCCAGGGGGTGGGTACACAGGATCACTGCTAGGGACAGGGCCAATTCACTGGGCAGTGAAAGTGACTTGTGTCATTATTATTGTTATTGTTATCATCATTATTATTATATTTTCATTTTCTGATACTGTTCTATGAAACTGTCTTTATTCCAACCCACATCTTCAATTTCTTGGAGGGGGACGAGGGGGTAAGTGAACAGCTGTATGGTCCTAGATGCTGGCTAGAGTTAAACCACCACACAGGCAACATCCTTTTTAATGTTTTCTTTACTTACTCTTTTTTTCAGTAATGAGATTTAATATTTTTCAGGAGTGAGTTGAGCTCATAGGAAGTGTAAGTTATTTTGGAAAAATCTAAGTATCAAAACCAGATAAGCAGTAGATCTCAATCTACTACATATTTTTAAATATTGTCCAATACACATTAATTTAACTTTGGATAAGATAATAATAAAATATAAGCATATCATATAGGCTCCAATGTTTATTAATTATAAAATTATATGATATATATGATTATGATTATGAAAATATAAGGTAATAATAACACCTCATGCTTTATGAAAGGATTGAACATTTGGACACAGCAGGCATTTGGACGTATTGAAAAATAATTTGAAATGTGCAATCTTTATGTTTCAGAGCGTGTTAGAAGAGTTGGCTAACTGTCTAGCAGCATGCAGTTATGCAAGTAAATATTTCTTTGCCACTAAGACCAGGTTAACCACCAATTTTAGCATAACTGTATACTAAATTACAGTTAGATTTCCAGTTTTAACATTATCTTTCAGGACTGTGCTGATTCAGTCTGCTCTGAGCTGTTTCAATCAACATGTGATCAGCATGATCAGCTACTGGATCTAGGGAGCTGTCTACACTAGAGCTTAAAATGTAATTAATAATGATACAACAAATTAAATCTAATTATCTAACTGAAATGAAATTTTTTGTGGCAGGACTTATTTGGCAAGGTTTGAGTTGTGGAAAGATGATCCTCAAAAAGGATAATAGAATCGTGGTCAGTGAGTAGAGAACCTTATTTATCTGTTTCAATGTAGTTTGTGGGCAGACCATTTTTAATGCTGCCAATCAGCATTAAAACTTACCTGTATCTAAAAGTAAAGGCCTTCATTCAGATGTGCTTTGGCCCTGCTTTTGTAATTTATGTTTGTAAACTGGTATTTAAACTGGACTAATCCCTAAATTTTAAAATGCAAATCATCTTACACAACTGAAGTGTAATGTAATTGCCAATTTACAGTTAGACATCTAAAGCACAGAAGTAACCACTGCTTTGACTGAAGTCAGGCAGAGTAAGCCTACAGGAGAACAAGGTTTTGCACTCAGTATAACTCTTGCAAGGACCCTCAAAACTGGAGTTCCCCAATTCTTTTTCTTCTTTTTTTTTTTTTTTAAGTACATAAGAGATAATGAGAGCAAGCAGCTTGAAAAGATAAGCAAGCTAGTCATAAGTACAGATAAAAGAAACTGAACAAACATGTTAAGGTGTTCAGAATGTGTGTAACATATCGATAGCAGGATCACAGAGATGACAAAACAATATTATTGACTGTAAAATAGTTGAAGTTTCTTGGGTGCAAAGCTGCATTCAGAAACAGTGGGTATTCAGAAGTAGGAATAGGCAACATTTGGATGCCATCAGCTTTCAAAACAACATTTTCCTTCAGTGCTGGAAAACTATATCCAGAATTGCCTGAGGAATTCTTTTGTTTTCTGAAAATGATAATGGTCTGGCATCAGTAGGAGTGAAAACTGCTCCCTTTAAAGGGTGATAATACATTCTGGAGGGAGAACAGAATGCATATGCATTCCAAAGTCTCAGGATGTTTGATCAACATGCACCTGGGAGAAGAAAGTGCTGAGTCATATGCAGTGATTGCCAAACACATTTTTATTTTCGTTATATATAATCTTTATTTTGGTAACATGCTGCTGGGACCTGAAAACTTCCATTTTTGTGGTTTTTTTCTTGTCTGAAGCTAAACATATTAAAAGCCTGCTTTGCTGCAAGAAGCAGAAAGTGACGTTAGGCTTGACCTCTTTCCAATGCATGAATCATGGCCAGTTAGCATCACAGTTTGCATTGCTAAAAAAACATCAACAGACTGGCATAAGAGCAAATAGGTTAAGCTTCTGTTTAGTTTGCAGACTGGCAAACACATGAGGATTACTGGTTTTTCAACTATTGGTGAGCCAATGGCCTCTTCAAGCTATGAAAGAAACTGAAATATGTTCAGTCCTGAAAAACTCAACAGTATAACAACATTAGCGCTGAATTTCTCCCTGTTTGACAGGATTTTTGGTGGAAAAGAAGGTCAGAAAATATCAACATACTATAGATCTGACACTGTAATCTTGCAAATAGTCATAATGCTGGAAAAAATTTCCAGTCATTTCAATAACGGAACAATTTTCTGCTTGTTAGAAACAATGTATATTTTTAGAGAGGAGAGATCTATAATGTCATGTGTACATTTTTAATGGAGCACCTGGAAGAGATGTATTTTTGTGGCTCATTTTGAGCAGTTAAATTTCAGGCAAGGATGTTGTCTGAACCTGAGTTTGCCAGATACCCCCACAGTAAAGTTCAAATTGTAAATCTCAAAACTTTTTAAATAATAAGGGTTATTTTGACAGATCCTGTTATACATGGATGCAAAACCAGAAGTCTTGTGTATTTATGCAGTAACCAACTTAACTACATTTTCCCACCCTGGGAAGAGCTCTAGCTGCTCTTCTAAATCTCTGAGATCAGGTCACTAAAAGTCTACTCCTTCTTACCTCCTTCTGTGAACAAGGTTAATGCCCATTTCCTTTGCATTGGTAGGGGAAGTTTGTCTATTGTTCCATAGAGATCATAAGCATTTGGCAACTTTTGTGCCCACTGAAATCATGCACTTCCTGGTGCTCCAGGCTATGACACCTGGTCAGCTTCACAAATACCTTTTGGAGGCAGCTAATAGCATCAGGAATCCTTCACAGATAGCTGAAGAAAGAAAAGGAACCTTCTTTAGTGTTAGATTCTGAACTCCAAAGTTTACCAGACTTACCTGTCACCAGCACAACTCCTTGCTTGATCCAAAATCTTATGTAGGGTTTGTGTTTGGGGAAAAAAAATTAAAAAATCAACTGAACAGTACTAGTAAAACCCTCGTTGATAAGATAGGCTTACATGGTTATGCCTACCTGGTTTTAACTGATATACATACCTGATGCATTGCTCCATTCATGTTTAATAATTTAAACATGAATTTGTTGATCAGCAGTAGGTCAGCTAATAGGTAATCCTCTTGTCAGAAAATGGATGACACAGCGCTGTGACATGATGGAGCTGAAGCTGGCATGCCTTAGAAAAAGGAGGGGTATAGCCTATGGAGGCAAAGACTGAGCATTCTTGCGGCACTTCAGGGTGTCACACAAACTGCTGATTTGACAATAGACTGAAGAAGAGCAGATATGTTTGCATTTGTAGGTGATTATGTCAACAACATTTAAAAATGGGTGGGGATGAAGTGAAACAGTTTCTTGACATGTATACACCTGATGAATACAAAAAATTATCTTGTATTTTCATTAGATCTCAAATTTCAACAAAATATCAATGGAACAGATTTACTTCGGCTTCTTTTGGGAGGAGAGGTACTATTTTTCAGCCTTCATAAAATAGTCATTTACAAATAAGTTTTTTTATCACCTTTAACAATGGATGATATCACCTAAGGGCGTAAATTAAGTTTTATGTACGTTAAGTACATTAATATTTTACATTCAAGCTTTATCATGCTTTTATCTTTTTCATTTTTCACACAAGATTAACAACCTGCTTGAATTTGGCTTATTGCATGCTATTTCAGTTTTCTCTAAGCCGCTCTTCTAGGCTTAAAATTTAAGCTCTTTTCTGCAATATTTTCTTAACTAGCAGAGTTTAATTCATTTTCCATCAGAAAATTTCTATTTAAGCATGAGATCAGCCATTCAGCCTGACACATTTCAAGGAATTACAAGTATTAGTTAATGAATTTGCTGAACTATATCACTGATATTTATTCCTGAAGACTTCAGAATTACTAAGAAGCTACTGAAAGAGTGGGGAAAAAGAGCAGACACTCCACTATCTTCACAAGAAATATTGCATGATGGTCTTTTTAGTATACTCTTCTTTCACTACAAAAATAATGGAACAAATACTAAACCATGAAAAGCTAATCCAGAAACTGTGGAAATTTTTTCACAGAATCACAGAATCGCCTAGGTTGGAAGGGACCTTTAAGATCACCTAGTCCAACCAAAAAACAAAACAAAACAAAACAAAACAAAACCCAAAAACAAACAACCAAACAAAACACACACACCAACACTAAACCATATTGCTGAGCACCATGTCAATTCATCTTTTGAATATCTCCAGGGATGGTGCCTCAACCACTTCCCTGGGCAGCCCATTCCAATTCCTGATAACCCTTTCAGTGAAGAAATTTTTCCTAACATCTAACCTGAACCTCCCTGGGCGCAACTTGAGGCCATTTCCTCTTGTCCTATCGCCTGTAACTTGGGAGAAGAGACCCATTGATTTTCATTGATTTTTATTGAGTTTACAGGTAACCTGTCAATACTAGTAAATCTACTGGAAAAGAGAAGCAGAAAAAAAGCAAGTAAAATTGTCTCATGGAAAGATCTTGCCCGTCATTCAGCATTTTAAATTGAATAAAAGAGGTAGTATATGAAAGAAAACAGTTCCAGATAGTTAAGTGAAGATCTGGACATTCATTTGAATCATAGATGCCTATTTTCTCTGAAATTTTCATTTTAAACATTACATAGAACATTATAAGGCCTAAAAAGTGAAGATGTAGAAAAGACCACAGTGTTAAATTGCAAGGAGATGTTCATTGGGATACAGCAGATAGTTAAATTAGGCCATTCTTTAATGATTAATGATGTGGAAGAGGAAATACATGAACTAATTACATCGTAACTTGATGATAAATTGAGGATAGAGGAAGAACAGCAAAATAAGACTCAGAAGCTGTTTCAGAGAAATCCAAATGGTTAGTACAGAGTAAATATGTATGCTCAGTATGAAGGACTGAGAAAATAAAGCTGAAAATCTACAAGAGTAGAAGACAGTGTAACAGAAAAAAAGTTTACAGTAAAACTACAGAAAGAAGCAGATTCAGTCATATGTGTACATAGGACAGGTCATTAGTAGGATCAGATCTTTGGATCAGATTCTCTCTCATAAAAATAAGTGACATTAAGCCCTCTTGACTTCATGATGAAAGATGAATTACATAAACCAATGTTTATAAGAAATACGTATTTTTGACTTGGATAGGAGGCGCTGTGGGGTAGAAAAAAAGCAATATAGTTGGTTTTCTTTACACCTTACTCTGGGTGTATACACTTGTAGAAATAATGTTTGAACTTAGGAATAAGAAAATGAGCAAATGAATGATTCTGTTAGCCTTCTTCCTCGTTTATGTAGCAGAAGAAGAATCTGATTTTGCGTCATATTTCCAAAAACTGCTTCTAGGTGCTGGGGGATTGTGCCTTAGCAGTACATTTAGCTGTTATTGGCATCAGAATTACCAATCTGAATTAATTTTTATAGTCATAGTTTTTTTCTTAAGGAATTAGATTTTCTGACTCTTTTAACACTTTCACAAAATAAGAGTCAGGTACATTCCACAAAGCACTATAAAACAAAGATAGCTTGATTTAGTTTGCAGTAGTAGGTACATGAAACAGTGTTCTTCCCATCACTGTCAGTGATTCTTACTGTGATCTTGGTCAAGGTTCATTCTTGACCTGAGTGGGTTGAAACTGATCATCATGAGTTTCAATCTGAGTTGGTTGAAACTGAATAACTCATCTGTCGTTCTAATTTACTTCTGTGTGAAATAAAGGTAATACTAATCTCAAAGTGCTGGTGCAGAGGTTTTAATTCATTTTTACAGCACATCCTGTTTCTTACTGTGGTGAAGAGTTCTTTATTGTGTAACATCAACAATTCTTATTCTTTGTAAACTATATAGAAAAGGGATAGTGTAAGGGAAATGGATGGACAATTAGAATGACATTACAGAAAAATAGCACATCACAGAGTCGTTGCATTGAAATCACAAGACAAACTTTCTGAAGGCTTTAACTTCTGCAAAAGTTTTAAAATTGTTTTTGATGTGATTGACTTTGCTCAATGATCTCCTAGCAGATGGCAAATGTTGTCATTATTCTTGAAAGAAAAGAAGCTGTTGATGAATTTTGTACCAAAATAGATGGTTTACTTATAAAATCAGACAAAGGAAAAAATGATATGATAGTTATTACTATGAAGATTCGAAGTGAAACTTTGGAATGTATAAATCTTGGCAGGAGAAGTGAGATAATGCCTAAACGCCGATGTAATTAGAATGCACCATAAGTTCTTCACACTACTTCCTATATAATTATTCCAATGTTCACTAGAAATTGGAGAGATTTTTTACATTTGCTTTGAATTCAGGAACATATTGGGTTTCTCACCTGAAAATGTACAGACTCCTGAAATGAACCAGTGTTGACAGTTCTGAATAGCCACTGTATGTAGGATTTCCCCTCACGCTCCCCCAAATCTCTAAAACACACAAAAAACCTCACAACCAAACCAACGCTCCTGCTCAAAACCCAGCTTATTTTTTAATTCTTTTTGTGTTGCCATATTTTTAAAACATAGCTATGTATCCAATCAAATCAGTTTAGAGTCTCTTCATTGTCTGATAATTCTTCTGTTTAGTGGCACTGCATCCACAATATACAATCTCAGCATTTCTTATGCCTTAATGGATTTGTGTCAGCCTCAGTGGATTTACACCATTATGCGCTGTCTGCTAGGTGTTCTCCCAGTAGTGCAGGTCAGATTCAGCTCCCCTATAAAGCCCCTGTCCACTAAGTCTGGAATCATTGAATAGTTTTGCCAGATGTTCTTACAGATGAGCAATGAGATTGTAATTAAGAACAAAGTAGTTTACCAGGGAAATAGAGGACTTTGACTCAGGTTAAAAATAAGATCTTAATGAATGACCGAAGGCCATAACACTGTAACAGATCCTTTCAGTCATATAGGCTTGTTGTCACTTTTGTAGATCCAATAGCAGTTTTCTTTCTCAAAAATGTATCAAAATGAAAGTTGTTCTCTCTCTGCTAATACTGGAAGGCTATTTTATTATTCTTATTCTTTAGGTAAATAGAAACTTTCTTCCAAATCAGAGCCTAAATTACTTCATGTTGTGTTTATGAATAAATAGTTACACAAGTGCTGTCCATTAGCTTAAATACCCCTTTTACCTTCCAGTGTTCCTCTTCTAATATATTTATGAATATAAATAATATTTTGTCTTGGGATATTTTTTTCATAGGCTAAATTAAATGAAAACTTCTAACTATCTCCTCTTACTTTTGAAAACATAATACCCCTGTAAAAGATTTAGTAGCAATCCATATACTCTTTCCTTCTATTGTCAATAGGAATGCTGAATAGAGAAATGCCTTTTGTCATCTTGCAGTCCCATTCTTCATCTATCATGTTAGTATTAATGGAGAGTTTGGTTCCAGGGTCCTGAAATGCACTCAGGCAGGTTTTGGACTGAGCTTAGCTCTGAACACCCCACTCGTAGCCAGCAGAGAGCTTTCAGCTTTATTAGGTATAGGCTAGGGGTATCCCACTTGAGTCACTTAGTTCTGTGTTTGCTCTTTGCAACATTTAAAAAAAACAACAACAACAAAAACATCCCAAACCAACAAAAACCCTGAAACAGTCTGCACTCCATTTGACTGAAGAGCCACATGTACGTATTCTTTTTCCCAAAGAAGTACAAAGCACCTGCAAAAGGCCACAGGTGGAAGGAAACTGGTAACGTGATAAACTCTGGAGGAAAATCTTTATTCTATGGGTGTATATGTACAAAAATGAGTCTTTGACTTATTTTGCTTCTAATTAGACAATACAGGCTTGTGTGTACTTGTGGTAATTCCTAAAGTGCTACAGAACACATCCAGAGCAGAGTTTGTATGAATTAGGATCTCCCCGTCATCACCTTTCCTTCCTACTATTAGATTAGGAACCCCCCAACAAGCATGTGTGGAACCTGAGACCAGGATCAAGCTCTGACAGAAGTGATATCTTCAATACTGTGTAATTCAGTAGTTTGAGCAGCATTGTTTGCTTTTTTTCTAACTGTAAAAAAACATTTAATTACATCAACTGTTGGTGAAATTCTGTTCTTCCTGCAGAAAGGGATGAATTGGCAGGTGGCTATAAAACTAGCACTCAACATGTTTTGTTCCCTCAAGGTATAATGCAGTGTCAAAATTAAAAGTCTGATTTGAAAACCTGTTAGTCTCTACTCAAGGCACAAAATGTGCAGTCTTTAACCAGAAGTGAACCACCAGTTACTGACAGTGACAGACCATGCACTCTGGGGACCTGAATGTGTCATTTGTATAAGAATCGTATGGCAGTGAGATACATAAGATAGGACATAAGCTGAATATATAAACAATGTAAAACTCTATTTGCCCCAGCAACAGCCTGTCTCAATAACAACAATAAACTACTATATGTTAGCTATTTGTTTCAAGCCAGTGCCCTAGATTTGAAGCCTACTAAACTCTGCATATTGTGATTAGACAGTATTTAAGGAAACCCCTTTATCATTGTAAAGGTTTGAGTCAAAATCCTGCATCAGTACGTCTGTCAGGAAAGATGGTTATCTGGTATTTGATTGCTTAAGTGTTATGGTTTGACTCCAGCCAGCAGTTATGCCCCACACAGCCTCTCGCTCACACTTCCACAGTGGGATGGTAAAAGCGAGAGAACTTGTGAGTTGAGATAAAGACTGTTTAATAGATAAAGCAAAAGCTGTCCTTGCAAGCAAAGTAAAACAAGGAAATAATTCACTACTTCAAGCTCCATCATGCACGATGATTACTTGGGAAAATAAATGCCATAACTGCGAACACATCCCCTTTCTCCCTCTTGCTCGCAGCTTTTCTTGCTGAGCATGTCATAGGGTCTGGGATATCTTTTTGGTCAGTTGGGGTCAGCTGTCCCAGCCGTGTCCCCTCCAAGCTCCTTGTGCAACCCCAATCTGCTCAGGGATGGGGCAGTGTGAGAAACAGAAAAGGCCTTGACATTGTTCTTGTACTGTTCAGCAATAAATTAAACATTGGTGTGTCATCAACACTGTTTTCATCAGAAATCCAAACCGCAGCACTGTATCAGCTGCTATGAAGAAAATTACTTGCATCCCAGCCAAAACCAGTACATTAAGTTAACATTTTGAGAACATTTGTAAGATTTAAAACATATAAAATAAAAAAAAAGAAATCACAGGTACTATTATTACCAATAAGAAAACCCTAATGATTGTTTTTCACAAGGATTGTTTGTGAATTGCTGCTCTAAACGTCTCAGAAAGCATTTCACCCCTCCTGTTATAATGACTAAAACGAGTTAAAAAAAGTGAATGAAGAAGATAATGGCTTCAGCAGGGACCATTAAACAACTTAACATCACAAACCAGAGTTGCTAATACGATACATTTTCATAGCATCAAAGTAGACAATTAATTACTGCAAAACAGAAGAAATCCCTATGAAGAAATAAAAGCTGAAATGTTTGATTTCCCAATTACATAAGCTACCTAATTTTGTCATTTACTTAGGCACTAAAAAAAAAATTAGAAAACTCCTCATATGGTAAAGTAAACTAATACTGTGCTTTAATGAGTGATGAAGAATGAAATGTTACCATTCCTTACTCCTCTATCAAGTCTATACTTAGAAAATTTCCCCATTACTATCACTGTTAATCATTAGCATTGAGGAAGTTGGCAAGAGCTATCAAAAACTAAGTAGTGTAACTTGAATGCCAACTGTACAAAATAATCAGGGTCTGGTGGAATGTATAATAAAATACGCCAGACTGTGTCATTATAATGCACTTTTGAAAGAATTATACATATTCATTCTCCTCATTTAACACCTGAATGACAACAAGCAGGTGAGAACATCGGTACGATACATCAAGCAAGACAGTTGCCATTATGAACGAAACATAAAAGAGTGTGACAGAGTTGAAAAATGGAAGGAATGTTCTGTTCATACCTTGCAGTCATTGTTATTCTTTGATAGTGAAATGAAGCTTGCTGGGGAGAGGGGTATGTCTTGTTGTCATCGTAGGTAGCACTTCTGTGACAAATTGCAAGAAGTATGCATTTTTTAATAAAATCCTCAATAAGTTTTTTAAAGGTATTGTCAGTATAAGGAAACTGCTAGTTTGTTCTCGGGTCTTTTGTTATGTACCCAAATATTTTTTTTTCTCTGTAAAATGAGGGGCTAGATTCATCACTAATGAACTCCAAAACCATGGCTTTCTGCTGTAATAATGAAAGATAAAATTATACTGTGACATTACTGAGTGATAAAAGAATTGTCTCCCTTCCCTGTTTATAGAATGTGGTCTTGGATTGCAAAAAGCTGCTTTATGTCTATAAAACAAATACACAAAAGCTACTTTCTGAACTCAGCTTTTCCCTCTTCCTCGCCAATGTTCCTCTATGCAATATTGACAAGGTGCTGTCTCCTATCCTTCAAGCCACAGTCATTCTTTGATAACTCATATCCAAACAGATTGCAAAAGAGAGCTGCCTCTTCAGAATTAAGATTTACTGCTTTGTAACACAACTATTTAAAAAAATATAATAAACTTAGACAAAGATATGTCAAATATTCTAGGAATACATATAATAAATAAACAAAAATAATAAACATAAATATAAATAGATAAGTATATGAATATATAAGTACATATAAATATATAAATGTGTAAATATATACATATATAAATAATAAATAAAAATAAATATAATAACATTTATTCTGGAATAAAGAAATATTTACAGAGTCTTAATGGGAGGACAGTACCCAGACAGCTGATCGCTTTTTTTTGCAGTAAGGCCCTATGTTTTATGTAAAACTTCGTTCGGGATTATTCACAATTCCTCAACAGAAAATCAACAATAGATGTTAATGGCTGATTGTCCATGACACCTGGAACATTGCAAGACATATTCTTTCAAAATGAAGAGACTAATTCTAGTATGTGGTGGAGTTTAACTATTATGGAAAAATCTTGAACTATCTACACAATCTGAGATAACATGAAAGTATGCTTTATTACTGGTTGAATGGGGAATTATAATCATTGGTCACTGAAGCGTATTTTAATCTTTTTTCTTTTCAGTATTAAAAATAAAATGGCATGTGTTTATACATACACCCACCTGTTAGGTCTCAACAATTTTACCAGAACTAGCTGTTTCAGTGACTAGTAAGTCCGTGAAAGAACGACTTTCATGAACATTTGGAGGAAGAGGTATAAAATCCAAAATTAATTTTTATTTGCATCAAACACCATTAACAGCATCTATTTAAAACAAGAGGGTGGGGTGGGATTGATCCTTCAGCAGCATTTAAAGCACGTCAAAGAAGAAAAATTTGAAGAATTTTTAGGGATGACTGGAGTTTTACTATCAAAATTAAATTAATGTCTGAAAATACATATGAATTTAAGATCTTCTTCTCTGTCCTTGACATTATAACCTAGAATTTCTCCCTTTGATGAAATTCACATATTTTTCTACCTAGATCTACAATTCATTGCCTTTGGATGGAAAAATTTCCATTTGCATTTCATCTCATTTCTTATCTTTCTGAATCATAAGTGCAGTTAAGTACAACTTCCCCTTTTTATTTGTTTTGCATTTAATTTTGCATTCTTTGTATTAGATACAGACAATCTTAAACATAATGAAATAAAAATGACTAATAATTGATATGAGAAGCGCTTTGAATTTGCTATGCAGAAAAGGCACATATATTGCTTATTTCCTGCCAGAATGTAACTTCTTACTGCAATGTGGAGTTCTTAATCAGTTCATTCAAATCTGATTGCATACTGACTGCATTTGGTCTTTACGATTAAGTGGCAATTATAAGATCTACAAACAGCAGATGGGTAGAAGAATTTGAATTGTTTTGCCATACCAGAGATGGGCTGAGAATTTTGGCAAGCATATGGAATTTTTGAATGGGTGATGAAAACACTGGGCATGGGACAACTGAAACAAAATACTGTGAGATAAAACAGCCTACTCAGCTGTATGTGTTTCTGGGATGAATAGGGAAAAAAAAAAAAAAAAGCAGTATTGAAAGTAATTACATAAAATATAGGGTCCTGAAAGGATTCAGTTAATATTCCAGGACACTGTGGATGGAATTTTCAGACACAAAGGCAAGTGAGTGTAAGATTTCTCATAGAATCAAGACTCATTTAGGTTGGAAAAGACCCTTAAGACTATCAAATCCAACTGTAAATGTAACACTACCATGTCCACTACTAATACCTAAATAGAAAATGATAGACGTATATTGTGTTTAATCACCTAATTGTTGATACATAATGGTACACGTCATATATAATGGAAGTCTACTGGAACTGTGATTAAAAAAATCAGTTTCAAAGCTTGATAGCCCAAGATCAGAAGTCACCTTTGAAGGAAAATGAATGTGTCTCTGTGTTATACATGATGGACACAAAATTAAATCACCTTGATTTTCTGAAATAGTCAAGAATGTATAGGTTACTGCTGTATTCATGTCTATATTTAATTTATATGTTTAAAGCATGTAGTAGATGAAGATATTCCTAATTTAGCCTATTTTATTACTTTTTCCTGCTCTGATTTTTCATCGTGCTCTCAGTTGATCTCTGGTGTTTATAAAATCTTTTGTCTTTACATAACAACTATTTAATTTGTTAGATCAGTATTAGTTTGCCCAATCATTTTTCCTTCTTTTGACATCACTTTTTCTTCTTTATTTCTGCACTTTCCAGCTACAAATACATATGGTTACAGAAAAGAATAATTCCTAATATGCAGTACTGTAACATAAGGATAAACAAAAGTTAATTAGGACACAGTCATTTAGATGATCCTTTTATCACTCTTTCAGCATGAATAGTAAAGAATTAATTACAAACATTAAAATTCTAAAATAACATGACAGCTGATATGTTAATGGAATTCTTCAATTCTTCATTTTACATGCATGAATTGCACATTTTTTTAACTGTGTTTGTGTTTTCTATGGCTTTTTGATTTGCTAGATTGATTTAGTTTGTAAATAAAACCTAAATTATTAGACATATTTTGGAATTATAGCAGTTCTGTCTAAAAGGTACTTCAGCAGCCTCAAAATAAGGATCTGTGGAATATATTTGAATCTTTGCCTGCCCCTTTGACATTTTGTTTACATAAGGTCATTAACATAAAATCAATATATGTCAGCACAGAAAATATCTGATAGTTTACTCAATTCTGTAATCTATCACACACAGAGTACCTATTCAGACTAATTACATTTATTATATTACTTTTTCTATGCCTTGGCAATTGTTGGAGTATTTGAGTAAACTTGTTGCTGGGAGCACTATACACACATCAACCAAGTGCTACACCATTCAATTCAGCCTCTGGATTGCATGGAGATTATAGGACTAATGAATTTACAGTTAAAGCTTAGTAATTCTGAAGTTCAAGAATGATCACTGTTATGTATATTCCATCAGTGAATATCAGGTGTGCAGTTTTAAAGGAGAAAATATAACTACCTTTCATAACATTTGGACCTACAACCTGTTATCGTATTTTTTATTACAGTAAGAGTTTCTGGATTAATTTGAAGAACAGTATGCTATTTTAGTCCTTGACATATAGAGCAGGCAGAAGTAAATGACTCCAAAGGGTCCTGTTTGGCAAGAAGCATATGAGCAAATATTCTGGAAGTATTTTTCCAAGAGCTCAATGATCTGTTATAATAATTCATTACCTCACTTGATATATTTCTGTATACCATATCAACTTGGACTGTTGTCTCATTTTACAGCTGGAGAAAAAACAAAGGTCAGGGGCTCACTAGAATGGAAACCTGAAGAAAATTAAAAACTGATCTATGGTCTCATCCCCTTCTAGACTATATAGCCACAACAGCTGAACTGGTTGTCTTGACATCTTCCCCACCCAAGGTAGACAGTTATGAACTAAATATCTTTGTACCTAAACTCTTTAAGGACTGTTATCATTAGATGTGTTTGGAGCATGTTTTTATGGGCAAGGAATGCAAGACCATCCACAACCATTTTCATGCAAAGACATTGCAGACCTCTACTAGAGAACACTGGCTGGTGGCAAATATATTCTAAAGGTAACTGCTGACTATAAACTCAATGCAAGAAAGACAAGAGGTGATAATGACGCAAAGTAATGAAATAAACTAAAATTGAATTAGTTTCAAACCATGATTGAAAATGTCTACATGAACAGGGAAATTAAAAAGTTGATGTGGATCTACCAATGCCACATATTGTAGTAAACATACATTCTGAAGGGCTCTCATTTCTCCAAACCCTTTTCTGGACAGATTATGCAAATCTCTCACAAAATAATTGATTGGTTTCTCTTTCCTTGGGCAGTTCAATCTTTTCTAGATTGCATGGAATTGTGCATGTTATGTGAACACTAATGGAGAACGAAGATTACATTCAGAAAAAAAAAGTAAAATATAATTACATTAGAAAAGAAGCAAATTTTCTTAAGAATGGATAATGTCAATGTCCTGAATAACTGGAAAAATCAGACATTTCTTCCCTTTTCAGCAGAGTGCTTGATCAGAACCTATTAAAAATATCTGTGATCATTTATTTCTGTTTACCACACTAGTCATAATCTCATCAGTGCAGAAAAGGGCAATTTGTAGTACTGAGCTGAGAACAACAGTTTGACACTTACCTCTGTCAGGGAGTTAAAGCTTACTTTGCTGAGAAGAAGCTCATGTCTCCTCAGCCCATTACCACTTTTTATGGTATAAAATTTGACTAACCAACTTCAGTATTTCTCTTCATTATTGAACTTATTTTTTTTAAGGGAATTAAGTATCTTATGCCGTCCTGAAAAAGGAACAAGATATACCATATTCTGAAATAGAAAACAAAATAATCTGAACATGTGAATCACCTTGGAGATGAATCATATTTCTGTAAAACAAATAATTTACATTTAAATAACTTATCTCCTTCTCACTTAATTTAAAAGTAATCTTTATTCTTTCTCAACTAATCCCCAAATTTATGAGCTAGTTTGGTCATATTTGTGCAATAAAATTGAAAATTTTAGATATGGTAGGTAATCAATTTTAGTCTCCTCATCTGTGTTTCCAATCTCATTACAGATTGCAATTTTCAGTGCAGATTACATGATGACCCATCAGTGGCTTTGTTGTTTCTGAATTACCGATTTCTCGCCTACTGCCAGATAAGAACAAAGCCTATGCATCAGTCTGACAGCTTGCAAACAGAAAATGGGCTTGTAGGATTGGATTTAAATCCCAGGTGTAGGGGATAATTACCACATCAGTCATGCAGTAACTGAAAAATGGTATTTCAACAAGAAAAATTACATTCCTTTTATAGTGCCAACAGAAATCATTATTTGAGGCTTCATACTGATTCAGTGTATCATTACATGTGCACTGTACTCATTAAATGCAATGTTTGTTACAATGTAAAAAACTTACTGTTTCAGGTGCTTTTGTGGCTGAGTTAGCTCAAATCAAGATTTGTGAAACCTTGACAACACCGAGGTCATTCAAAGGTATAATATACATTATACAAGTAGAACAACAACAGAACCCAAAGCAGTCAAAACCTCTTCTGCTTCAGGGAGAAAAAAAAGGAGAATAAAGTAGAAAAGCATAAATCCTACTTTGGAAAATCCTTTGGGGTTAGACTCTTTGATGCAGGCCTTTTCATTAAAATAAATAGAATGGTAATAGGAGGCTATCATCATCTGGGTGGGCTTCTCTAGTCTATACTTTTCAGTAAACAAGATACTGTTACCAATTAAATATTTTATAGGCCAAAAAATCAAAAGCACATTAAAAATAGACCATGAACAAATTAATTCTTTAATGTCACACTATTCAAGCACAGGTTTACTATATTTTTTTATTTTATAGATTGACTATGGTCAGTTCTATTTTATTATTAAGCCAACAGTAAAGCAATAAGTAGATTTAACAGAGTACTCCGTGGGTCCAGGATATAAGCAACTGGCAATTTGGAGGAAGGAGAGGGAAGATACAGACTTGTTAGTGATCTCAAATGGGAATATATTCCGTTGTATTCCATATCAGCACTATGTATCTGAGTTACACCAGACGGACCATCAGTTCTCTGGATTTCCCAGGGATAGCTTTGGTGATACCTTGATAAGGTTTATAAAAACAAATGTCTTTTGCATTGTATTTCTCTAATCTTATGATGTGGGGCTTTTAAGTGGTCTTATAAGAAGTGGCTTATAAGTGGCTTATAAGAACCAATCCTGACTTTAGGAAGCAAGTAGGAATACTTGGATTATTTCAGGAAACGTACATGGATCATTCAGTCAGTGCCAGGGCTAGGTAAAAGGATCATATGAATGAAAAAAACCCACATTATGAACACGTCATCCAGAGAGCTTTTCATGTAGTTATCCAGGGTTTGGTTCATCTTTGGCACTCACAATTATATGTTGGGTATACACTTAACTACTGGAGAAGTTATGAACAAAGACAACTAACTGTTTGTCAACCAGTACCAGAATTTTAGATACCATTATTAGTTTTGTAGACAGTTAGCCTGGCTCCAACTTCTCTTTGTCTCTGCACACTTGTCTCTCTCCTCTCTTAGCAGTGTTTCTAGGAGAAATCTGTCTCTTAGGACTAATGACTTCCTCTCGCAAGCTCCACCTCCTGCCAGACACAAAATCATTTTGGAATTCAAACTAAACCAGAGAGAGAAACTTCTTCCTCTCATCCACCTCAAATTCATCTTCCTCATTGATTTGGACTTTTCAAACTTATGGGGAATGAGGAACCTTTGGCCTACGAAAGATCTGGGGGATGAATGCTTCTACCTGGAATGAGTTGCATGCAAAAGGGTTAGGGTCTCTCCAGGGTACTGGTTGCTTGCATTTAGCACTGATATTCTCATAGATGGCCTCTGCTAAACTGTCTCCAAAACTGGATTCTACATAGGTTCAGGAAAAGTACAGAAGTACTGGAAATAACAATTGGGCAGAGCTAAGAAGGTCTGACTAGTCTGTTAGACACAGGGAAAATTTAGGATGCTTTTTTTCCAGTGGATTGTCTTCTTTAGGAGGTAGGTCCCTCACATTTTGCCCAAGGGTCTGCCCTTGTAGAAATTTGAACAAACTAAGAAGTGTGTTTTATTGCCTGGTAACAGAGCATGCTCATGATGCAATATAATCCAGTTTTGTGGGGAGAGGAAAGGGCTATGTGAATTACATGGTGGCTGAATTTTTAGAGGATATCAAAAACCCCTTGACAAAAGTGTTGATATTTTAATCAGGTTATAGTCCAAGAGACTGTAAGAGCAGTAAATGAGAGACAGTCTCAACTTCAATTAATTCATTGTTCTGAATCTATAGAATTAGGATTTGCAGAGAAGAATACTGCCATGTACTTCAACAGGAAGAACACGAGGTAAGTACTATCAATTTGCAGCTTAATGTTTAAATTTGTAGCTTGTTGCTTTAATTTGCACTGTCTTCTGAGGAGTAATCTAACAGTTACATCTAAAGATAATTAGTTACACAGTTCGTAATAGTTTGAAAGAGTGCTAAGAGAACTGGAAATGTTAGTGCTGTGATCCTGGAAAGAGTAATGAATAGTTACTTGCAGATCAGGTGGCAGTATTAATGCATTAATATCTGCCCAAGCAAAGTGAATGAAACTAGAAATTAGCATTTTGTTCTGCTCTGGAAGTGCCAGCTCCTATAATGCTGTGGAGAATGGAATTTAACTGCATGAGTGCTATCAGTGCCTTACATGCCATAAATAAATCATGGGGTCAACAGAAAGCAGATTTAAGGATTATAAAATATGTTGCAATTGCACAGCATTTTGAAGACAAGTGTGTTCTACGTCTGGTTTTCTTTTTCAGTTTTCATGGAGTTTTTTTACCTCAAGCACCTTAGTGCAAATTAGTTATTTTGAGTTCATTTTATTCTAAATTAAATAGATTTTAAAAATTTAGCATTAAAAATGACAGTCCTCTTTTTATTACAATTTTTAGTTAGTTGAACTGTGCAAATAACTGTGAATCAATATGCATGTGTATGTTCTGTAGCATTGGCTAATATGGAGGGTAGCATTAAATTGTATGATCTGAATATGTCTTCTAAATTTTCAATGACATAAATATTACATCTGTATCATAAGGATAAGTAAGATTTTCATTTTTATTTCTTCTCAAGACGAATATTTATTTTTTCTTTTCATTCTTTCGTTTGTATCCTAAGAGCCCAAATTATCAGTCAGTCAGCTAACTTGAACACACCAAATGTAAGGATAGGAAACAGGTAAATGGGCTTGCAAAACACTAATTTACACTTGCAAAACAGGTAATTTCACATGCTGGCAGTAGCCTGCACTTACAATTATTTATCTTATCCATGCATATGCATGGATTCAGAACAATTGACTTTTTTACATGCCTGCATATATTTCACAGGCACAATTTAGTTACTGATATTTAGTCACTATGATTTGTGTGCATGTTTAAACCCTGCTGTGTTCATTCATAACAGAATATAGGTTCATTATCGTTTTGCCAAAGGTAGCTATATCATATCAATGATTACTGGTCTACTAAGAAAGACAGCTTCAACAAGCCCTAAGTTTCAGAGCATTCCATACTACTCAATCTCCTTTTTCAGTAGCATCTCTCACTTTCCCAGCACCTGTACCTGCCTCTTCTTCACATGTTTGACTTTCAGTATTTTCAAGGAAAATATATGAAACAAGACCACAAGATGTGACAGGATAAAAATTAAAACATTTAAAACCTATCAGATTGCCATTTTCACCCTATGACATTATCAAGACCTACAGTCTATCTGTAATTACTGTGGATTTTTAAAACTTCAGGAGTTGCTTTTTTTTTATTGCAAAATGAGAAATGCCAAAGACTAGTGGCAGGGATTCTGTATCATTTCTATCTAATATAGGTTTGCAAGCTAGCTCAAGATGAAGAAAACATCTAAATCAAGGTGAAGGAGACTTGAGTTCTTTTCATTCCTTTATCATTCCTGCCAGTTAAACCCTTTGACTTTTCCAGAGTCTCCTGACCATCAAAGTGTAGATTAACTTGGATTAGAAGACTCTCAAATTGTCCTCTTGTTTTAGATGGCGAAATGAAGGTATCTTTCTTAACACCAGAGCCCTAAGTGCATCATCCTCCTCCTGGGATTTGGCTGCCCCAGCTGGGCACCAGCTCAGTTACAGGACAGCTGAGGGTAGTTCCCTGCCCACAAGGAACCGTGAGGGAGAGCAGCATCTAGCATTGGTGCTGGGAGTCCACAGACAGGGCTGACCCCTCTTCCTGTGGACTGGCTATATAGATGGAGGGTCTTCCTCTGGGACTTGCCTGAACTACAGTGTCAACTGTGTCACAGTCATGTACCCTGTTGATCTGAACTCTGAACTTGGCCCAGATAATTAATTCCCCATCTTGAGCTTAGACCTGTCTATAGACTTGCCCAGCAATTGTTGTGTTGTTGTGTTGTGTCTGACCCTGGTTACGGTCTCCAGGACTGGTTTTAGCCTGGACTCACTGACTTAATTTCCCTGCTTGTCCTCAGATGGATCTCATCACTATGGATTTTTCTTGACACTCTGTCTGTCCTAAACTGCCCCCCAGCCTGTGCTGCTCCTGACTGAGGCAATGGGACAGGCCTTGGCTGCCAGGCACCTATGGGGAGCCTACATGGTTTGTGGCACCCAGCCCCCAGGGAGCCACCAGGCTTCACAGCCCCTGATTCCTCGTAGTTCAGCATTCACAGGGTGGTAGCATTCTTGATGCCTGTCTCAAAGGTCTGGTTAGTGAAAAACAAAGAACTAGGAACTGTAAGAGGAGCACAACATGCGCAACAGTGGTGTCCTCAGCTGGGAATATTTCTTTTAAGTCAGGAAGAGGCCTAGCATATGCACAAAAAACAATTTTACTACATATGTGCAAAGAGGAGAATATACTGAAATGTCCTTAATGATTGCAGAGGATGCCAGTCTGTCCACAGACTGTGAAGCTATGATGTTCAAATAACACATCTATTCCTTTAAACATAGAGTTATTTATAAAAACAGCAGGACATTTTGTATTTTAAAATAGGAAACTGGAAACTAGTTCTCTCCCTGTCCTTCTCTCTTTTTCTCTCCCTCTTGCTCTCCGTTCCCACCAAATTATATTCCATAACTGCTAACCACATATTTCAGAGTTTCCAAAAACAAAACAATTACTTCTGGGCAATTACCAAGAATGGAAGCTTTCAGTCTGAGAAATAACTGCTTCGGAAAAAAAATGAACAAAGCTAATTGAATAGTGCAAATAAATTATTCATCAATTTGCAGAGGAAGAAAAAGGCAAATCTATTGGCATATTTTGGTTACATAGCTTCAGATATGCAAAGAAGGAAAAAGAATGTAGTTATCCTATAATTATGATATAGGGTAGGATTTTAAAATGCATCAAATGTTTTCACCATCCAAGAATCATTGTAAATTATTAGAACTCAGGGACTGAGTTCCTTTCCATGAATGAGACCTGACCAATTGCAGTTGAGCTAAAGCAATGTAAAATAAAATGCCACGCAGATAGAGGCCATTTTAAAACTGTGGATGCGCTCTCTGTTTTAAAACTATATCATGACACCTAAGAATAGTTACAAATCAGAACATAGGATTAGCCAATTATACAGTTTTATACCTAAGCAATGGCATAGAATCAATAAACAAGGGATGAGCAACTGACATCATCTACCTGAACTTGGGCAAAGAATTTGACGCTGTCTTACACAGCACCCTTGTCTCTAAATTGGAGAGGCATGGATTTGACAAATAGACCACTTGGTGGATAAGGAAGTGGATGGACGATCACACTCAAAGAATTGCAGTCAACAGCTTGATGTCCAAGTGGAGACTAGTGACAAGCGGTGTCCCTCAGGGGTTCACATTGGGACCAGTATTATTTAACGTCTTTGTTGGGGACATGGACAGTCGGTTTGAGTGCACCCTTAGGAATTTTGCAGATGACGCCAAGCTGAGCAGTGTGGTTGATGCTCTAGAGGGAAGCGATGCCATTCAGAGGGAAGAGACACCATCCAGAGGGACCTTGATAGTCTAGAGACGTGGGCCTGTGCAAGCCTCATGAAGTTCAACAGGGCCAAGTGCATGGTCCTGAAACTGGGTAGGGGTAATCCCAAACATGGATACAGACTGGGAAATGAGTGGTTTGAAAGTAGGCCTGCAGAGAAGGACTTGGGGGTATTGATAGATGAAAAACTGAATATGAGTTGGCAATGTGCAGTTGCAGCCCAGAAAGCCCATCGTGTCCTAGGCTGCATCAACTGAAGTGTGGCCAGAAGGTTGAGGGAGGTGATTTCTGCCCCTCTACTCCATTCTTGTGAGAACGCCTCTGGAGTGCTGTGTCCAGCTCTTGGTGCCTCAGCACAGTAAAGACATGGGCCCGTTGGAATGAGTCCAGAGGAGGGTCACGAAGATGATCAGAGGGGTGGAGCACCTCTCCTATAAGTACAGGCTGAGAGAATTGCTGTTGTTCATCCTGGAGAAGAGAAGGCTCCAGGGAGACATTATAGCAGACTTCCAGTATTTAAAAGGGGCCTACAGGAGAGATAGGGAAGGGCTCTTTATCGGGGGTGTAGCGATAAGACCAGGGGTAACAGTTTTAAACTGAAAGAGGGGAGATTTAGACTGGATATTAGGAACACATTCTTTACTGTGCGG